>CAUYQV010125234.1:0-11008 GCA_963574575.1 Galagoides demidoff
TGTGGTCCCAGCTACTTGGAAGGTGGAGGCAGGAGACTCGCTTGAGCCCAGGAGTTGGAGGTTGCTATGAGCTGTGATGCCATGGCACTCTACCCAGGGGGATAGCTTGAGGCTCCTTCTCAAAAAAAAAAAAAAAAAAAAAAAGAATGCCAAAAGAACAGCACTCTTCCGACACAGTCAATTCAGATTTGGGGTATGCATTCTAAAAACTGGCCTTCCATCCTAGGTAACTATGAATTTCATTAATTCATTTACATGACACTGTCAGAGTCACTTAAAAATGTATGAAACCAATTAAACATGTAAAAGGTATGGAGTCCATACCTTTAAAATAATTCACCAAATAATATGCAAATGATACGTCATTATTATCTATTCTTGTGTTGTTTAAAACAGAGACGAGGGCAGGACCTCTGATGGCCAGTCTCCCATCACCCTTCTTTAAGTTCTTATAAATAATTGAAAGAAATGAAAGAGGGCATCTTTGCAAATTACCATTTGCTTTTAATTCCTTGAACTGTTCTTTTCAAATTTCATTCAGAGTAATGAAACTGCAACAGTCTTAGAGTAAGAAAACTGAAAATACATAACTCAAGGTCATGCTTCTGACCGTCCTTACTGGGCTTTTCATCAATGTGTAAGAAAACATTTACCAACAAGTGCTATGAGGAAAAAAATCATGATGGGGGGGGCGCCTGTGGCTCAAAGGAGTAAGGCACTGGCCCCATAGGTGGCAGGTTCAAACCCAGCCCTGGCCAAAAACTGCAAAAAAACCAAACAAATCGTGATTGACCACTCTCATAATATTCCTACTTTCTCAGAATTTAGGGAAAGAAAAACATTTATGGGAATAATTGATGCAAAAATGTGTATGCTTTCATATTGACATTTACAAACACTTCTAAAACGTATCACATGGATCAAAATAAAGCAATATGAAAAAATGTTTTATAATTTAGTCATGGATATTTTGTGTTTATTTCAAATTTTGACAAACTTGAATGCATTATATTACAGAGGGGAAAAGAATGAGCTAGTGCCTTTGACGATACACACACCATCCTTTCTCTATCCTGTGCTGCTTCAAAGAGAGAAAGAGAGCAAGGGAGAGGAAGAGGAGGCATTTCCTTGACGTTATTGAGGACAGAAAGTTGTTAAATGGAACTTTCAAAGTAGATTCCCTTGTAAAGTTATTAAACTAGCATGTCTTCGTAAATAAGAAGAAAATTTAATCTTACAAAAATTATTTACAAGGAGTAGGGGGGCGGCACCTGTAGCTCAAGGAGTAGGGTGTCAGCCTCATATACCAAAGGTGGTGTGTTCAAACCCAGCCCTGGCCAAAAAAAAAAAAAAAAAAGGAGGGAGTAGGGAACATGCAGCCTCAAGGCCACGTGTGGTCCTCCAGCTTCCCGAGCATGGTCCCTCCACTGGATCCAAATTTTAAGTTTGGATCTGGTCAAAAGGCCACACTTAGGGATCCAGAAGGCCACATGTGGCCCTAAAACCACAGGTTCCACGCCATGACCAGGGGACCCAAAGTGGGTCAATAATCTCAAGAATTTTATTTCATATCTAAGAATGCCCTGTGCCTGTGAGCCCGCTGCGCCTGGATCTCGGAGAGTGGTATAAGTATCAATGCTTGGTCCTTACATAAAGTTTTGTAAGAGACCTTCCTGTTCCAGTCTGTGCTTTCAGAGAGAGACACATATGGATTTCTAAACTCAAACAGGATCCATTTATCTACATCGACAGCAGTGAGCATTTTATCCAGTGCCAACCCTGTGCTAAACAGTTCACATACACCATATTATTCAATTTTCATAGTCACCCTGTGAATTAGGTGCGATCATGATTTCCATTTTACAGGTAAGGCTCATTGAGGTTAAACACCTTGGCCAAAGTCACACAGCTCCTAAGTAGCGTGATTGGTGGGTAAACCTAATAGTTTGTCTGAAAAATATTATTTGAATTTTATACCAGGTTTTGGGTGCAAATCTGGTCAAGTATCACCTTTTACAAACACTCTTACTCCTGTGTCCAACAGATTCAGCAGCTTGGAATCATTAGAAAAATAAAACCACATAGAAAAGCAAATCAAATGGGTCTGAAATTTTAAAAAGAATTATTTTAAAATATGCCCTTTCAATCTCATAATCAATCAGCATAAGAGTAAAATTAACCCCTCAGTGAAATTTTTTGTTTGTTTTAAAAGCTGGAGGACTCCCAAACCACCTCACTAATCTGATCTAATCATCATTCTATAACTTTGGGTCACAAATAGAAAAACAGGTCTTGGAAAAACAGCCAATGAGAGCGAGACTCACTTCTTACCTTTCTACCAGAAATAATAACAGCAGCAACTGCATTTAAATCTGCCAAGGGCACTTGCAGGAAAATTTTTAAACCATCTGTCCCCTGAAAAGAGTGAATCTAGATACGGAAAAGAAAAATCGGACAACCGGAAAATAATTACACAGGTGCCATTTTCAAGAAAAGCAAGGTCTTCTTTTAATTAGAGATGTCTGCCTCTTTTATTCCATTACCCATCATTTAACATGAACTACAAACAGGACTAATTACATAATCTCTCTCCTTTCTAAGGTTCAGCTGGATATAGAAAAGTAGAGCGTCTGTGTGTATTTCAGATTAAAGAAAAGCAATGAAACCCATTAGATATGATTCGGTATTTTGTGACCCAGGAAGTCATTACTGGACACAACTGGCAGTTTTAGCTGACTTAAAAAGTTTTGTCACTCTCTGGGGTCAGGAGCCCATCGCTAAGAGCAGGCGGATGAGTTTCAAAGCGTTGGTTGGTTTGGACCACTGGAAACAGATAATCAAGGGATGATACAAAGAAACATACCCCCCTTTAGGGTTTTTTTTTTTTCCCCCTTCCAGATCTTGTCAAAGGATGATTGATATGCGTGGAGCAGCCCTTCAAACGCCAGCCACTGCCTGAGGCACTTCCTATAATCAAAGCACACGCCCACCCAGAGCTAATTAGACATTAGATTAGTGTCAACTGATTGATTTAAAGCAGCCCTCCCTCCTTTCTCTGTCCCCCAGCCCCCAGCACAGGGAGCCTGGAGCTGGTCTCCAAAATGGCTCTCTCAGCAGACAGAAAAATTATTCACGGAGGCTTCAGAAAGAAAACCCAGAGACAATGAAATGTGGGTAAAAAACAACCAGAAGAACATTTCTGGAAGGAAAGGGTGGGGAAGAGGGGGGAAACTAGGCCCTGCAAGAGGTGGGGGGAGAATGAATCATGTCTCTGGGAGCAATGAAACCCCTTGGTCCAATTTGTTGAATTAAGTTAGAGAGAGTGTTTGTGATGTTTGAAAGAAAATTATTTGCAATTTAACCTAGGAGAGTTCTGAGTACATTTGGCTACAATTTAGATACCATTTTTCAAAGTCTTTTTCCTTCTTCACCTCCCCCCCCCCCTTTATAAATATATGAGCCGGGAACATTCAAGGTTGTCTTAATGGATTAAGCAGAGACAAGGCCGCAAGGAGCAAATTAAAAATGAAATAGTTACAGCTGTTGGAACTGGCATTGGGCAAAGAGAGGTAAAAAGGATCTCTCTCCTCACAGGATAGGGGAGATTTCAGAAAGCACCAAGCCTTTGCAGAGTTCAGACAAGCGTGCCTGAGAAATAGTGAGCGTGATCCCTCTGCTCCTTAGAAACTGCACAGTTCAGTGGCCGCTCACTCTGCGGAGGGGCCCCAATAGTTGCATTTCAACTAAAAAGTGGGGCCATTCCCAGAAGAGACCACCGGGGTGTGTGTGGGGTGAGGGAGGTTGGGGTACAGCCAGGGGCTAGTTCTAGACTTTTCGTTTGCAGATTAAAGGCCTTTTCCATTTGTCAGGGTCTGCTGCTACTGCACTCTGGGGTCAGGGCTGATCCAACACAAATACACCTCTGAAGCTGTTTCTGTAAGTATGCCCTCCCCGCAGCAGAAACGCCTAAGAAAGACAGTGCCAGCCAGTGGAACCCCGGTAGCCCTCGGATACAGACATTATTATATCTCACAGATTGGAGAGAAGCTAGAAAGCGGCAGAGGGGACAGGGAATGATTTGGGAAGAAGGAGCAGAGGGTGAGAAAACCAAGCAAGGGCCAACAGATGGAACCGGCGTTCCCATGAGTCATCATGACTCATATTTTTAGAGCTCTTTACAGCTTTCAAAGCTAAATGCATTATCTCATTGATTTCCCACAAAAATCCCTGGAAGATAGATAAGGTATGTGCCATTATTAATTTACAGTTTTGACATTTCACCCATTACAGGCAGAATGATGGAGGTTAAAATCTTTCCCCCAAGGTCAAAGAATGAGCCAATGAGCCAGTCTCGGACCTGGAGACTTCTCCTTCCCAGCGGCTGGCCTTCCAGTGCGCTGCCTTCCAACTCTCTGCTCATTTGGCATCCCGCATACACATTTAGTTTTTGATTTTTAAACTTTGACACCTGGTCCACCTGCAAGCATTTCTAAGATCGGGGGAACAACCTCTTAGTTCAGCAAATGAACCAGACCCCAGACTGGAAATCTAGATCACTAGGGAGGGTCCGCTGGCTCCCGAGGAAACAATGCTGAACACTGGATCCAATCTAAGAGTGACCGTTCATATTTTTATTTTATGCAAGTCCGAAAGACTTAAGCTAGTTCCCTCTGATCCCCGGCACTGCAGTCATGATGTAGGGAAGAAGGCGTTGAGAACTTACCACTGCGTTCTAAAATTTGTCCTGAAAACTGACGGAAGTTCTTGGGATCCCAAATGCAGTCAGCCAGCAGAGCAGAATTGAATGATTATTCTGTTTCTCCTGTACAGGAGTCTGCGCATCCTAATGACAGCATTCAGGGGCTACTCGGGTTAAAATGTGAAGCCACAGAAGGCCAAGAGCAGGTAAAGGACGGGCGGACGGTTCTATCCATGGCACTGTTTCCCCTGGCTTCCTGGTCTCCCCATGGAGACCGAAATTCAGAGAACAGAATTGGAGAGCCAAGAGGGGTGAGGCATGAGGCAGAGCCCTCCAAATGCCGATTCGGCAAATTTTAGCTTTTTCAGCTATAAACCTTTCAATACCTCAAAATAAATCCTTCAATTTCATACGAGAGCTTGGTTTCTGCAGCTGTAGATTTATGCAGTGTGCCGAGGCCAGGCCAAGAGAAGTGAACGCAAACGATGTGACAGATAGCGTAAGGATGTTATTCAGCTTCTCACTACAGCGAGACTCACTTAGGAACTTTCCAAATGTCATGCATAACCTCTCTCACTAATTAGCTGCTAAAGCAGCTGATCTTCTGCCATGGATGTGTGTCTCCAACCGCGGGGCCCTCGGCTCGCCTCCCTCCTGGCCCAGAGCTGAGACGCACACACAGGCAAATGGCCCCAGCATCCCTGGGCGGGCAGATGAATCTGTTCACCCCAGGCCTGCCCTCTCTGTGTGCCAAGTTCTGCTCGTTGGTCGCTCCTGGGAAATGGAGCATCAAGGTATGACGTGCTTCAGGAGTCAGCTATATTCCCAGGAAATTACTTAAGACATGTCAACAGCATCCGTAGCCAGCAGGTTTTGATAACAAGATGGCATCAGAGAACAAAATAGACCCATGGCCAGATCACCCGGATTGAAGTGTTTAAGAATTAATTAATTAATTGTTTTTGAAAATTTATTATGACTCAGGCTCTAGGCTAGTTTTCTAAACACGTAAAGTAGTTAAACCTCATAAACAGAAAACTATAGAGTATCAACTTCATTCTGCAGAAGAAGAAAAATCAAGATCAGAGAAGTTTAATATTGTTTTAGTCCAGGGATGTCCAACCCCTCCCTCTTTTTTTATTTCTTCTACTGTACGGAAAAATAAGAGTTGCCTTGGGTCACACATTAAACACACAACCACTAACAGAAGCTGATAATAAAACAAAAGATCCCATGCATACTTTTCGTGATAACCAACACCACAGACAAGCAAGATAAGTCCTTCCAAAATCAGCAAACACACCACAGGCTGCAGGTTGGATACCACTGCCTTTGTTCATTTTGTGCTGCTATACCCGGATATTGGAGCCTGAATAATTTATTAAGAACAGAAATTTATTTTCTCATAGTTCTGGAGGCTAGGAGGTCCAACATCAGGGTACGATAGGTTTGGTTACCTAGTGAGGGCTTCATCCTCCAAAGGTGAGGAATCTGCTCAGACACTGGGAGGGAGGGCAGGAGGCCGGAATGCTGTGGGAAGCCTGTTTGACAAGGGCCTTAATACCATTCACTGGCAGGAGCCCTCATGCTCTAATCACCTCCTACAGGTCCCACCTCTTAATACTATCATGTTGGGAACACCTGGATTATGGAGGGGCCACATTCACACAATAGTAAACATCTCACCGGAAAAGCATCCAGGTAGAACTTTGAAGAATAACCCTGTCTCCTATATCCTGAACATCAACTTGAAGTGAGGACGCTTTCAAAAATAGCAACCTATAAGTAAGAAAGAGAAGGCGGTTATTTAGCTAAAGTTAAGGGGAAAGACCCAAGTTGTTTCCATAAACCCCCCAGAAGGTTCATCACCCTCAGAGCAATCAGAAAACTAGGATAACTAATAATGGCTGAAACCATGGCTTTTATGCAATTATAATTTTATCAAAGTTTTATGTGTATAAGCTTCACTTTTCTCCAAGAAAAAAATGAAAAGAACCACATTTACCCATATACCAGAAACAGATTTTTTAAATTGGGACAAAAAATATACGAAACATGGTCTTGAAGATATTGGACATCAGTCTAAAAGGACGGGGGATCTGGGCCCAGTGTCACCCCTGTAATCTTAGCACTCTGGGAGGCCGAGGTGGGAGTTCAAGACCAGCCTGAGCAAGAGCCAGACCCTGACTGTACAAAACATAGAAAAATTAGCCTGGCCTTGTGGTGGGTGCCTGTAGTCCCAGCTACTTAGGAATCTGAGACAGAATTGCTTGAATCCTAGAGTTGGAGGTTCCTGTGAGCAAGGCTGACTCCGTGGCACCCAAGCCTGGGCTATAGAGGGAGACTGTAGCTCCCCAAAAAATAGGGCAGGAAGTCTGATGGAAGGAAAACAAGAGGGAGCCCTAGATTGACTGAGCTTATTGCCTGGAGGAAATTTCAAAGACGCTATGCAGGGATGGAGAAGCTCAGGAAAGTTCAGCCTGCATGATTCCTTGAGTCGAGAAGATATGATTGCCCAGGGAGATGAAGGCAGCTGGAGTTTGCAGGGTAGACTCACATATATAAATTATATAAAAGATGGAGATATATATATATATACATCTTATCGTTTATGTCTGTGTCCAAGAGCCCTTTCTGATTCTCAGATATTTACATAATCCGTCCTTTCGTGGATGTAAAATAACCTTTCTGTTCCAAGGAATATGAATACTATTTTTTAAGTTTCCCGCTGCTCCCTGCCTTATTTTTCTTCCTCTGTATTACACACGACTTCCTCTGCCTCTCCCTCACTCTCTTTCCCTCTCTCCCTTCTTCTCTGTCTCCCTGTTAGATGACCTCCCCCCACCCCACACTCTGTCTTTTATGTTGGAGCGGGAGCTTCACCTGGAGATCTTCTCCTGTCAATCCTTTTATCTACGAGCAAGGCTTACAATATGATGGGCTTCACTGTAGAATTATGTCAAAGAAACCTAACCGTGCTCTTTAAGGAAACCTCTAAATATCAGTGTCTCTAGCTATCTCTCTGGGATTGTTTATTTTTCGAGGGAATCATCCACTGTGTGTTCTGAGAGTGGAAGGGAGGTAGACTCGTTGCCAATGTATGTCCAGAATTCGGGTGACGAGTCAATCGAGGTTGCGTGGGTGAACCTTGCCCTTGTCCCATGTTTTCCGTATAAGGTAAAACCATCACTCTTTACTGTCAGTTCTACTCAATATTGCCCCGAAAGTAAATCCCGCCTCCTGTGAGGGTGGAGCTGGGAACATGAGGGTCAGGATAGGGCACGGTGTGTTAGCAGGTGCTTTTTTTTTTTTCTCATCTTTCACTCTTGCCTTCCCTATTGTCTTCTTAGGGGAAAAGTACCTGAAACATACTCTTTCATTAGCTCATTTTTAATGTAAATTTTCATCTACAGGTGTGTAAGTTTCAGCCGCCAACAGTCTGTTGGGTCAGTTACCAAACGAATCATCTGCTTGCCATTTGGAGAAAGATCTTGTCTGTTTCTTTCTCTCTTCCTCTTCTTTTGACCTCATGGATTTAAACTTTTATTTGAAATTACTGCTCTGTTGGTAGAGTTTTTGATAAAAGAGAAAATATATATATATATATATGTCTAAAGTTGAATTATGTGTATTTAAACATGTGCCCCCAAAATATATTTTTCCAGAAGTCTGGGAGAATCCTTTCCTAAATTGTAAGCAAGTAATGCACATCCTAACATTTGATATCCTGGGTTACACGTTTTCTTATCGGTTTATTATCCCATTCTAGAGATGAGAAAGAAGAGGTGAAAACCATCAGCTAATGTGTTCAAAGTCACAATATCCTATTTGTAGCTCAGGGTGGTTATGATTATCAAGTATGATCAACCAGGTACCACTGTTACTATCTCATCACAAAAGATATTAAAATGTTGTCTTCTTTTTCTTCCAGATACTTTGCTAAGAAGAACATTTTCCGGCTCCATCCATGTAAACATGAAGGAGGTAAACTAACTTATAGCTTTCATAGGAATGTTATAACCTAATTATAGCCTTAGAATATGGGGGAAAGAGGGAGGGAAGGGGTGGATGGGTGGAGGGAGGATGATGGCTGGGGTCACCTCTATGGTTTATCTTACAAGGGTACAAATGAATCTTTCTAAAAGCAGAGTATGAATGTCTTAATAACTAAGAAAATGACATGAAGGCTACGTTAACCAGTTTGATGAGAGTATTTCAAATTGTATATGAAAACACCACACGGTACCCTGTGATTGCATTAATGTACACAACGATGATTAAATAATAAATAAATATATAAATAAATAAATAAATAAAATGTTGTCTTCTTGATGAATGATCTGGTCCGTACTGAGTCTCCAGCTTCTGATTACAATACAGGATGTGTGCAGGAAAGAGGAATGGGAAAAATGGAAAAGACCCATGAAGAGGACAGAAATGTGCTGTGTTCAGGGGGAGTGACGGCAATTACGTGAACTCAATCATTTGCTTGATTTGTGAGGCTTTCCGTTGCTGTTGTACGTTTGTTTTTACCTTGTAAGTAGCTGAGGAAACAAAATATGTTGGGAGAATAACAGGGAACTAGGATTCTTCTCAATCGTGTAGGCTGCGTCATTCCTTATAACAGGAGAAAAATAAAGCACAAAATTTTCACTCATTCCTTGAGCAAGAATCTTTCGAGTGCGCTAATGCTACCTTCCATTACATTTTCTGAAATCCTTTAATCTTTTCCTTTTCTCTTTGATTTCCTTTTGTTTCCGAGTAACATCTGAACATTTCAGCCTCCAGTCATGATAAAGTAGGTGTGACTGTCATTGGAAAAAAGGCCGGACTCGGTAAAATAATTTAAGGAGGTTTATTCTGAGCCAGAGTTGAAGACCATGACCTAGAGCCACACCCAGGAAGCCTTGAGCACGTGGACTTGAGGTAGTGGGGTTACAGGTTGGTCTTACAAATTTTAGGGAGACGGGGATTACAGCTTAGGACATAAATCAAGGCGCTGAAAACACGTCGGTTTGGCCAAAAAAGGTGGCAGATCTGGAAGTGGGAACCTACGTGTTGTTGGTGGGTTTATAGACAATGAATGGGCTGAAAGAGGTAGGCTCTGTCTAATAACCTGGAGCCAGGGAGAAGCTGTTTAAGATAAAGGAGGCAAGGTCCTGGACGGACTCACTTGGTTTGTTCTGTATATTGAGGGCCTGCAGGTGGTTCTTAGATAGCCTTAGGCCTGTCAGTGAGTTAGAGAGGGCGTCTCTAAGGAGGGAAAGGAAGGGGGCCCAATGGGGTGTGTCTCATGTCCTTTCTAGTAACTCAGTTTTAGGGATCCCCTCGGCAATGAGGGGGTCCAGTCAGTCAGTTGCTGAGGCAGGACCCTTAAGATTTTATTTTAGTTCACACCTCCTACAATAAAAAACTAGAAAACTAGACAAAATATATACCAAACAGCAGTTTTCAAACACTGAGAAAAACAGATGACTCGATACTGTGATCTCCAAGAGAAGGGTGAAAAGTGAGACTTGTGATCACACTGGCTTCCCGCCTGGAGGTGGTTTCTGAGTCAGGAACAGGAAAGAGAAACACGGAAAACACAGTAGGCTCCTTGAGCTTAAAGAACAAAAGTCGGAGTTTGGAGCGGTTTAGGGGACGGTAACTTGTGTGGCTGAGAAGGGGTCATCTGTGCAGAAAGACTCAGAATCTGCAAAGGGTCTGCTGGAAATGGTGGTCCTATGTGCGTAGAGGAAGATTCTACAAAACTAAACAAGAAATAATTCATAGAGATGGATCAGCTTGTGGGAAGCTCTCTGGGAGAAAAGATTTGCATGCCATATGTCTGATGAAAGACTTGTGTCTAAAATATAAAGAAAACCTATGATTTAATGATGAGAAGGCAGGCACGCCAAATGACAAGAGGGAATCGTTTGAGCAGACACTTCACAGAGGATGTATGGGTGGCCGGGAAGCATCCAAAAAAGTGCTTATCAGACACCAAGGAAATTGCTACCACAGACCCATGGAAATAGCAGAAGTTTAAAAGACTGGCAAAAACAACTGTTATAAGGATTTGGAGAGGCTCGGTGCCTGTGGCTCAATAGGCTAAGGCACCAACCACGTACACCTAAGGTGGCAGGTTCGAATCCCCAGCCCGGGCCCGCCAAACAACAGTGATGGCTGCAACAAAAAAATGGCCGGGTGTTGTGGCGGGCGCCTATGGTCCCAGCTACTTGGGAGGCGGAGGCAGGAGAATCGCTTGAGCCCAGGAGTTGGAGGTTGCTATGAGCTGTGATGCCATGGCACTCTACCCAGGGGGAT
>CAUYQV010125236.1:0-57747 GCA_963574575.1 Galagoides demidoff
TTAATTTCTTTTTATTCTTTTTTTTATTTTTTATTAAATGATAGCTGTATACATTAATGCAAACATGGGATACAGTGTAGCATTTTCATATACAATTTGAAATATTTTCATCAAACTGGTTAACATAGACTTTGTGTCATTTACTTAGTTATTGTGTTAAAACATTTATACTCTAGTTCTAGAAAAGTTCACTTGTACCTTTGGTAGACAGATCATATAGGTGATCTTTACAGTCCCCCTCCCACCACCTATCCTCCCTTCGCCCCTCCCTTCCCCCACCCCCTTCCCATATTCTTGGGCTAGAATTAGGTTGTAGCTTTCATTTGAGAACTATAAATTAGTTTCATAATAGGGCTGTGTACATTGGATACTTTTTCTTTCTTTCTATTCTTTAGGTAGAAATAATAAACTTAATTAGAAGAGGGGTTTCTATTTTGCCTTCTTTTTTGTTAAAATTTACATATTTCGAGAAAGCAAGTGGTAATATTTTAAAATAATGACATAATATTAAGATTTAAGTTTACTTAGAATAATATATTTTTGTCTGTCTTTATTGGCTTATTTTGTTTTCAAAATAATGCCAATACATGCTTTAAAGAGTATTTTAGAAAGTTCAATATAATATTGAAAGCTTAAAAATACGACCAATAGTCCCAATAGCCACAGGCACCTATATTAGCATATTCTATTTTTATTCTCCTCTTATTTAACATTTCCTTTTTTTTTTTTTACATCATACTTCCTCTCTCAGCATAAATCAACTTAGTATACAGTATTTTTTTTTTTAGTGGAGATAGGAGTTCTTGCTATACTGCCCAGGCTGGATTGGAACTCCTGAGCTCAAGGGATCTTCCCATCTCAGCCTCCTGGGTAGCTGGGCGTGCAGCTGTGCAATACCTCACCCCGTTTCTTTTTTAATTAACAATTTTTTTTTGCAACGTTCTTTTTGTGAACATGGTAGACTCAGAGTAGGTTGACTTCTTACTTGGTGGTTGATTTACTCCACAGCAAGTATCTCAAGAGAACCATGCAGAAGTGGAATGGCTTTTTGTGAAATCACGTTTCTTTCACTGTATCCTACTGGTGAAATTAATCATAAACCCGTCCCAAAGGAGAGGACACAGACCTCCGCCTCTCAATGAGAGGAGAGTCAAAGAATTTTAGTTTATCTTTTAGAACCACCATGATACAATAAAACATACTATAATGCAAAGTCTTCATTGACATTATTTTAATAGAAAAACCTATAAACATTTTTACAATGGAAAGATCCAGCTGCTTCTCATTCTGTTCCACTAAAAGAGCTTATATAATACCTTTCTTACATTTAGTATGTTAGGATACTTATAAATGTCTCCAATAAAATTAAGTGTTGCAGAAGGAAAAGTATTTTAGATTTTGAAATATTTGGGTGGTAAAAATCATACTATGAATACCAACCACAATTATTAGAACCCATATGTACAAATACATTTATTTATATTATCTCTTGTAATTTTCATAAGATATTGAAAAATATTGTAAGTTAGTGATCCTGTGGAATATTCTGCATACAATGAACTGATCTTACACGTTTAGATTTGTAGAGATATCTATTACATATCAAGTCAAAAAGGAAGTCTTACTGTTTTATATATACATTTTGTTTGCAATTGTGAATGAGATTACTTGTGTCTGTCATTCTAAATGATGGTATTAGCTTAGAAAAATGTCTGTAGAGGTACTTTTCAAATTGTTATAATTGGTGTTTTAAGGAATTAGGATTGGAGTAGGAAAGGGCATTTTAGTATTTTTATAGACCTCACATTATTAGAATATATGTATATTGTTTTTGCAGTAATAAAACAACTTAATGTCATAATTTTTTTGAGGGAAGGAATTGAACCAAAAACAAACAAAAAAAAAAAAATCAAGGGTAGAAAATGTAAAATGAAACCAGGACTCTAATTACAGAGAAAGGCAAGATTTCCAAACCAATGTAGTAAGTGCTGTGGGAACCTGAAGGAAACACTGCCAGACTCTGTGTGAGTTTGGGAAAGGTTACCCTGTCCTCTGAGAAGGCTGTCTGGAGAGAAGCCTGGGGGAGGAGCTCGGATTCAGAGGAACCCATGCTTTCAAAGACACTGAGAATGAAAGAGACAGAGACATAGAAAGCTGGGACCAAGATAAGTTTGCAAGGGAGGAAGGTCACTACCAGGCAAGAGATGGAAAGTAAAGACCCTGGATTGGGAAGAATGAACCCTGTTGAGAAAAGCTCTGTGCCTGTAACAGAATAATATTTTGAAAATAAACATTATTCTATTTTCTTTCTTTTTACTCCAATGTTTTGCCTTTCATCTGTTCATTGCCTCAAAGAGAATTCTGAGACAAGAAGCTGGAGAAGATTGAGAATCTTTCAGCTTTTGCCTTAATTATGCAAGTTCATGAAACGACTTAGTGGATCATGACACAGAAGGAAAAAAAAACAGTATTCTGTGCGCAAGGTGGTATCTTTTCACCTAGGTAATGAATACAAAAGATATTTTCCACATGGTCAGAAAATAGAAAAGGGAGGGTGGTGATGCACACGGAGAACATGGGTTATAAGCAGAAGAGCTCATTGTCATCCCAGTGGCAAGAATGGACAGGACCATAACTATTTCACGACTGACAACTAATTCTGCATTAACATTTCTCTTTTTCTTGCAAAATCACAAAGTTATTACAATTGGAGTGGCATTCTACTTTTCAAAGATGGCTTTGTTGTTGTAATTATTATAGACTTTCCATTTTGCTCTCAAAAATGCCCCGGTTGGAGCAATAAATTATAGTCACCTCAGTTTTAATCAATGGATACCAAACTCCTGTTTCTTTTTTTGTCTTCTCCACTGTTCCTTCTCCTCCATGAAATTCAAATTCAAAAAGAATTTGATGGATTTTTGTAAATTAATTCGATAACATGAAGAGATAACTATATTGAGTTCAAAGTAAAATAAAGCCAAGAATAAAGTCCAGTGAATACCATAATGTTCTGTGTGATTTGTGTATCCAAACTATGAATGAGTTTTTAGCTAGAAAATCAGAAACAGGATTCGTAGTACTAGTACATGTGACACTATCTGTCACATGCTGACAGCTCAGTGAAAAACAGGACCAGGAGACATCTGCAGGACCAAAGCCAGCTAATCTACATGAGAACGTTTCTGATAGTCAGACGTTATCAACTTATTCATTGGATACCTGCTATAAATCATACCTGATACCAAAGTGCTAGGAAAAACAAGGCCAAGTTCTACAATTCATTAAACTTACTCTGTTAGTAGAAATTTAACAAGTAAATAATCAATAATTTTATTTATTTTGGCTGTAAAGGAAATAAATCTGGTGCTAGTATTAGAGAGCTTTAGATAGAGTTGTCAGAGAGCTGTCCAAGAAAAACTTGGGTTCAAAAATAAAATACAAAATGTGGGGAAGACAAGTTTACCTCAATATCTTTTGACAGTACTACCCTCCCTGTGAGAATTAGAGGCTCTAAATCAATAACTAAGTAAAGTACAATTTAATACTGTCTTTATTAGACTTGCTTTTTTATAATCAATACCTAAAATGATTCTGAGTCTTTATTTTGATTTTATATTTCCATTTGCTTTGACTATCAACTCAGAAATCCTTTATTTTTCTTAGGTCAGAGAATTAGATGATTAAAATAGAAAATTGAGTATATGAGATAATAAAACTAATAAAGGAATTATGAAGTAATAATTACCAAAAATATTTAACGAACACCCTTCCAGGTATTTTTCTGTGCAACTTCTTACTTGTATTTAGCACAATTAGGCTGCTACTCATGTGTTTTAAAGATTGTTTTTTTCATTTGGTGATTTATTATCACTTCTGTTTTAATAGATAAAAATGTGTCATTATTTAAATGACTGAGTATTCTTACATCACCGTATAGATTATGTGGATCTAATATTTGATTGTAAAATATTCTGTCATAATTTAGGTTAAGAAGAGCTACTTCAAATTTTGTAATTTAATGGTTCTGCTTTTGTACTTAGTGTGAACATTGTTATAATTTGATTATATTGTGTTTAAAACAGCTTAAAAGCTTATTATAAGCAGAAAACTCTACTAAGCCATTGGCCAATGTATTTGGAAGTAACGTTTCTGACTGTTTTCAAAGAAGGAAATTATTCATCAGAATTCTTTCGGACTTGTTTTTGACTTAGATTTTAGTCCAGACACATTATGAACAATGTATGCTAATTAAGCTAATTGAAACACATTTCAGTGTACTGTGTATGGCTTACTATATATGCACCCGAAATGCCAACAGATTTGACTTTTAAGCATCTGTTGATAATATGCTCATAAGACACAAATATTCAAATTCTAAGATACTCATTAAGTTAAATAACATCTTTGTTCTATACTATATTAAATGCATTATATCCTATTTTAGCTTTTTATTTCTTTTTTTACTAAGTTATATACACATAGATCATGAATACATTTATGCATATGTGGGGTACAATGTGTTGATTTTTATTTATACAATCTGACGTGCTTACATCAAACCAATCAACATAGCTTTCGCGTCATTTACTTGATTATTGTGTTAAGACATTTATGTTCTACACTTGATAGATATGACTTGTACCCTTGCAATATGCTCCATAGGTGTGGTCCCGCCTTTTACCCTCCCTCTATCAAACCTCCCCCCACCCCCCGCCCTCCCTTCCCACTCCATTTCTCTCTTCATCTTGGGCTTAACCACGAATGGTCAAGTAATATATAACAATGGTACTTAACCTTTTCTAGTTCTTTTTTGTACCTTTGGGGCAAATTAATAACAGATTCTAGCACCCTGCAATAGAAGCGGTGTGTTTCGGGCAGTGCTTCATGTTTATTCCAGGAAGGAATCCTATGTTAGGGCTCTGTAGCAGGAGTTATTACTTCCTCATTGTTCCCAGGAAATCATACTGCAGTGAAATATCTTAAAGTAGACATTTCAGACCAAGAGTTTAAGTGCCAAATCAAGTGCAAGAACATCCCATATGCTCACAATGATCATTTTTCTCTTGGGAGCTATGCTTTGCTATGCATTTTTCCCACAGTATATCAGGGACCATCTTCCTTCCAGCCCATACTGGAGGAAAAATAGTAAGCAGGAGCAAGACTGGACTTAGAACAGCACACAATTTGGGCTGGAATGCATTGTTGCATTAATAATTAATTGTGCGTGTGTGTATGTGTACATAAGCTAGGCATAGCTAAATGTAATCCCAAATACTTTGACAGTTTTCTGTGGGCCATGGGACCTGATTCTTGCTTGTGATGGTGGTACCCACCTGAGCGGAATCCATGTGTGTCCTTCAAGAAACACAGGAAGGATTGAAGTGTAGGATGAGAAATAAGCACAGTTTGGTCTCTAGAAATTAATATTTCCATTCTCCTTGGAGGGCAGGAGGAAACTGCGTCCAGACCATGAGGTGAGGGAATGCCTGGAGCAGTCAGCAATGTTTGGACTTCCAACAGTCAAGAGCTAAAGGCAGAAAGCCTGTCTCTGAAGGACTGAGGGAAGGTAAAATGCAGCCTCCAAATTGTGTTTCTGTTTTAATGCAACACTTCAACAAATTCTACGTGTTAAAGTCACAGATGATTCTGAGTTGTGCTGTGGTAAGAGCACTGGTCTCTTTTATATACCAAGTCCCTTGAGGCCATCACTGGTGCTCTCTGAAGAATGGCTATGGGCATTGCTCTGAGGTAGTAACTCAGAACACTGAAAAAGCTAGGAGCAGGCTGTTCTATTAGTCAGACTAGTGGAGTTTAGTGCTATAGTGACTATAGTACGAATATCACCTTATTTTGTAATTATAGACCAGAGTGGTCACGTATTATATACAGGGGTTCAAGTATTCTAATAATGTTTTATTAAACCATTTATTAAAACATCTCACCACACCAGTAAGATTAGCCCATATCACAAAATCCCAAAATTACAGATGCTGGCGGGGATGTAGAGAAAAGGGAACACTTCTACACTGCTGGTGGGATTGCAAACTAATACTTCCCTTTTAAGTCATCTGGAGAACACTTAGAGAACTAAAAATAGACCTGCCATTTGATCCTATAATTCCTCTGCTAGGTATATATCAAGAAGATCAAAAATCACATTATAATACAGATATTTGTACCAGAATGTTCCAACTGATACATTGTGAACTGCAGCCCAATTCATAATTGCTAGGACATGGAAGAAGCCCAAGTGCCCATCAACCCATGAATGGATCAACAAACTGTGGTATATGTACATCATGGAATACTATGCAGCCATAAAAAGATGGAGACTTTACTTCCTTCATGTTTACATGGATGGAGCTAGAAAATATTCTTCTTAGAAAAGTATCTCAAGAATGAAAGAAAAAGTATCCAATGTACTCAACCCTACTATGAAACTTATAGTTAGCTATCACAGGAAAGCTATAACCCAAGTTAAGCCCAAGAATACGGGGAAAGAGGAGAGGGAAGGAAGGGGAGGGAGGAGGATCAGTGAAGAGAGGGGTAATGTTGGGATCATGCCTATGATCTATCCTATAAGGGTACATGTGAATCTCTCTAAATGTGGAATATAAATGTCTTAACACAATGACTATGAGAATGACATGAAAGCTATGTTGGCCAATTGGATGAGAATGTTTCAAATTGTATATGGAAACAACACACTGTACCCCATGATAGTATTAATGTGCACAACTATGATTTAATAAAAAGAAAATCTCACCAACCAAAAAACCCTATCTAAGGAAGTTATTCTAAATTAGTAATCTAATTTTACAGATGAGAAAATATATACTTGAGAAATTAAAATTACTTTGAGTGATATACACAAGCAAACAAAGAGCCTCAATCTCTTGAATTGTTGGCCATGAATTCCACGTCCATTCTACGCTGAAACAGCCATTGTTGCATTCTACTTAGGTCTCTGTATATGTCTTTGCAGTTTTATTAAAATGTTCCATGTACACGTATTTGTTAATTTTCTCCATTCATTTATTCTCCAGAGTGCTCTAGTGCATATCCAGGATATCAGCTCCCTGATGTCCTCTTATTTCTGTATCAAGACTGTATAATAAGCCAAGGACTTTTCTTATCGTTCTCACACAGGCACAAACAGGGGGGTGGGAAAGGAACTACACTGCACATTTTATAATAAATTACTCAGAAATTCTTTTTAGTCACTTTGAATCCTTCTTCTGCCTCCTAACTCCTTCCTACTTTTTCTCAAAGACTTGGCCATGCACCTTCTTCCTCTTTCTAGAATTTCCCTTTAAAATCAAGTTCCTCATCCCAAAGCAAAATCACTTCCTAAAAGCTTGAAATCCAGGCAGGGTCCCCCTCTGCAAACTCACTTTGAACCCTAATTCTGCCTTACTAAATTCTCTCCTCCACAAAGAACAAAGAGGAGCTTTCTCCTCAAGGAATCTTTCTCCAACAGTTTTGAGAGTGAAGTGTTCTGACAGGGAATTATCTCCCTGTTAGAAAATATCATTATGCATTTGAAGAGAGACAACAAGAAAAATAGGCAAAGTGATTGTTTTGTGTCTGGAAGGTTGTCTGTCTTTTGGAGTAAAGTGAAGTCAGCAGTGCTCCCCCAGAGAAGAGCCTTTACCTCCAGTCGCCTCTCACTGATTTCCACAGAGGCCCATATGAACTAGGAGGGGACAAGGAAGGAAGTGAGGAGGGGACAATTCCAGAGGTCATAAATCAAATGTCTCTCCACAGACCGGACAGGTAAGGGAAGCAAGATAGTTTATTAGTAATAGACGTGTATCCCTCAGAAAAGGCTGCTCTATAAGCTTGAATATTAAGCAAGTATTATATAATTTTCGTTTACCTTCCTCTTGTTCTTCCATGCATTTTTAAAACTAAAATTATAACAAATTAATTATACAGATAATTCTAGGACCTGGGCATGTAGTAAACACTCAATAATATATTTGAACTGTGCTAGTAGAAATAATTTTCACCCTGGCTATGTTTGAGCCAAGTTCTTTAAAATAATAACTTTAATTTTTTAATAAAAGCAGTACTTTGCAATGCAGAAAATTAAAAGGAATGTTAAAAGACTATTTATTTTTAAAACCATCAAAAGTCCTACCACACAAAGATAACTGAATGTAACAATTTTGATGCACATTTTGGTGCATCAAAATTGGGGGAAAGGTAGTGATTTAAAAAAAGAAGGAAACCTGTTTCCCCATAGTGTGATTTTAATGACAGCATCAGATATCAAGTTAGAAAGGCATAAGAAAAAGTTTGTTGGACAGTTTCATCTTTCCTGAAGATTTACCAGCTAGCATTCTTCTTCATATAATAAAATTCTCAAGTAGAGGAGAGTTAGGTTTCAGGAGGCTGAAGTTTCAAGGTCTGGGACCTCCTTTTAAAAGAGAATGCAAAATTATGCATTTGAAATCAGTTATAAAAGTATTATTTAGAAAGAGAAAAATCACAACATATTATGTATTTTTAATACATCAAACATCAAATTTCTTTTAGCTCCACGGCTGATCACTAGTGCTATCACATAAATTTTTAAGACTGTCATTCCATTCATGTATGTTGGGATAGGTTCCCAGGTTCTGAGTATGTGTATTTCAAGACCAATTTTTTCACCATTACATATATGCTTCTGGTGTCTGATAGTATAGGACATGTTTATAGAGTGAAATGCCTGTGACTTAGATGCAGACATCCTTGTGATCTGACACCAGTCAAATATGCCTGATCGGTGACAGAAAACCATTCCTACACAGCTAGCAATGGTGTCATACCCATGGAAGAGACTACGACCCACATAATTATATTACACTCCATTTCAATGTATCCCCAACTCAGCTTCCTTATAGTCAGATCTTAAAAATGTCTGTAATCACTCCAGTCACATACACACTATGACGAGAGTAGAAAGAAGGCAAAGTGAAGAGATCACAGTTAACTGTGATCACATTTTAACTGAATTCACACAAATACTTTGATGAATGTTACAAAAAAATTAGCTCACAGGCATTTCTAAAGCCCCTTGCGAGGACATAGAAGTAAATGGTCATTGTCCTAAGAAGCCTTGCACTTTGTGCTTTATTAGCTTCCTGGTATATTTACCTCTGCCTAGAGAGGTGTGTTTTGTTTTATTAAAAGCTAGTCCTCTGAAATTCATCCAAAGTTGATGACTCTTTATAGAGATGGACAGAGCTATGTGCTCAAAGCATCCATCTAGCTCCATGAATATTTTCCCAGATGATATGTCTCTGTTTATACCAAAGATTATTTCAGAGAATTGAATGAATAAATTAATAATGGTTTTAAATTATGATCCTTTGTTTATATCATAGAGACAAATAATAATAAATAGTTAACTTGCCTATAATAATATTCTCTTATGTTTATATGATGGTTTTAACTTTTCAATGTACATTTCCATAAAGCACTATGGCTATTAGCTAGATTCACTGTCAACAGTAAAAATCCAGATAATACATGTAAATATGGATTAGTAAAAAGACCCATCAGCTCACTTATTTACATAGGACCAAACCTGCATTTACCTACAGTATGATGATTTAATGTGCAGCAGACACAGCAGGAACTACAATCCCTCCCCCATGTAAATATGTGCCATTCTGTATATACAGACTAACCCTATAACAAAATAAAGGTTAGATTAATAGAATTGGAAACTATAGTGCACTATTTTATCATTATGAATCCATCATTCAAGCACTTTCAGCCATTCTAAGAAGTATTGTAATTGTAAAGTTTTATATCTAATAAGAGATATATAAAAATGAAAATTGGAATATTTACAAAGATGCACAATAGGCGTTCTGATATTTTTAAGTGATAATTCATCTTAATAGAGCAATAATGGTGTTAGACAACCAGAAAAATATCAGAATACCACTTTAAGTTAGAGAACAATAAATTAGCCGTGTCCATACTATTGTTGAATATTGATGTTCTAAACCCATATTTTATGACACCAAAAAAAGTGTTTTTCTTATCAAATAGTGGACATAATTGTATCTGGATGATTTCTTGTGGAAAAACCAACTTGAGAAGCTATCCTATGGAAACCTTCTTAGTATTTACAACTGATTTCTATTTAAAGCATAGACGTTTTTTAATTCACAAAAGAAAATATTATCATCACATCTCACTGAACTAATACTAAATAGAGTCTCACAGATTTGTTTGAAATTAAAATGGACCTTGAATATAAGTAAATGCAGTTATGATCAAAAGAGTTTGGGGTTGGCCTACCATGAATCTGGCTCAGATTTTCACTGAACTTTATTATCAGTAACCTTTTAGAAAGCAAATCCTATAGATAAATAACCAAGGATCTTTTTATCACCATGACCAACACGTCAAAATCCTAGTTGTTCTAAACTGTAGCTATTATGACTACCCATTTATAATCATTATGTCCTTAGACCAAGGATCTTAATCTGGAGGTTGTGAATCAAACTCATATTCTATGAAAGCTCTGATATTATGTCCATGATTTTGTTTAAAGGAAAAAAATACTTTTAAAGAAAAGTAGTTCATAGTGTCCATCAGATTCTCAAAATGAAACCCACAGGTATCAGGCTCTAGTTGACATCGCTGTTAGATGAAATGCAAAAAAGTGAAAAACCAGAATCTATGAAAATCCTTAAAGCCCCACATGGCCACATGTGACTGTTGGCCTCAAACATAATTTTCATATTGATAAAGTTAATTTTAAGTATAGCTATTATTTGTTTCATCAACATAGACTTCCCTCTTACTTCACTGGAAATAAGTTGTGTATCCCAGAAAATGCTTCAGTGAAAATCTATACAGAAATCTTTTACTTAATAGTTATGAAAATTACTAAAATCTAAGGCTACAATTTCTTTTTTATTTCTAAATAATTGTATAACAAAAATTGCAGTTTCTGTTCAAGTAAATAAAAGGGAGTCCCAAAGTGGTTCATGCATTTGAAAAAAACTTAATAGGCTATTTTAGAAATAAGAAATTAGCCATGTTTTTTGTTTCTTGTGGATGTGTATGCCATGTGCTAGAGCGGAGGTTTCATAACCTCCTCATTTTTTCTAACTAAACCTGCATTGCTATCTGTTACTTCCTAAAAGGCCTTATAATACACTTTTTATTCCTGTTTGGCATGTTAATTGTTGGTATTCACTGATATTTAACCTTGTTAAAAAGTGACACTTGAGAAAACATCAATTCATATAATCAAAATTCATCTTTCAAGATATGATTTCTAGAAATTAACTTTAACACAGAAAACTTTCTGTATTGTGTTTTTGGGTTTTTTGTTTGTTGTTTGTTTATTTTCTGTTGTTGTTATTATTCATTTTTGAGACAGAGTCTCACTCTGTCACTCTCCCTTAGGGTGCTGTGGCATCACCGTAGCCCATAGCAAGCTCAGTGTCTTGGGCTTGGGAGATCCTCTTGCCTCAGTCTACCAAGCACTTGGGACTACAGGGGCCCACCACCAATCCCAGGTAGTCCTGTGTTATGTTTTACTTTCCCTAAGTGAGGAGTACTGCTCTTTACGTTTTCGTTGTTTCTGTTTTGCTTTGTTTGCTATTTCTAAATCTGTAAGATGCCCTCAACAATTTCCCCCTGTGGGATTATATTTGGCCTCTAAGTATTTTGGTATAGGATCTGGAATTATATTTAGTTTCTTCAGAAAACTAAAATATGTATTTTGTTGATACATGTATCTCCATTGTTACTAATTTTATGGTTAAATCATAATATCCAAAATTCAGAGAAAAAGATAACCCACTTCTTTGTGAACAGAAGAATAATCTATTTGGACTTGTAGGTCTTTCTGTGTGGTAACACCATTTCAAACAGATTTTTTACCATGAGTTTTGTATGCATATAAGCTGTTCTTCTTAGTTTCTATTCATATATATATATGACATCACTGTCTCCTCCCAAAATTTTCATTTGATTATTTTGACTAACCATCAGGTTTTCTACGAAGTAAATTGCAATTGGTCCTTAGAAGGAAATCTACTCTACCAGCCAGCGGCACCAGCAAGAGTGTCTCTTGGCTCGGCGCCTGTGGCTCAATCGGCTAAGGCGCCAGCCAAGTACACCTAGGGTGGGGGG
Source organism: Galagoides demidoff (assembly GCA_963574575.1). Taxonomy (NCBI): domain Eukaryota; kingdom Metazoa; phylum Chordata; class Mammalia; order Primates; family Galagidae; genus Galagoides; species Galagoides demidoff. The sequence continues at coordinate 12,154 of CAUYQV010125236.1, forward strand.
TTCGAATCCCCAGCCCGGGCTGCCAAACAACAATGATGGCTGCAACCAAAAAATGGCCGGGCGTTGTGGCGGGCGCCTGTGGTCCCAGCTACTTGGGAGGCGGAGGCAGGAGACTTGCCTGAGCCCAGGAGTTGGAGATTGCTATGAGCTGTGATGCCATGGCACTCTACCCAGGGGGATAGCTTGAGGCTCCGTCTCAAAAAAAAAAAAAAAAAGAGTGTCTCTTTTTGGGATCTAGAGTCTTGGCTTTGCAGTTCAACAGAAGGAATGTTTATCAAGACTTTTTCTTATTTTCTTCTATTATCAGTAATCATAAAATGTTTGGGAATCAAACATATGGAAAAAAGCAACCTGAATCTAACCCAAATTAAAAAAAAAAACAGTTCTAGAAACCTAGTCATCATAACATCAAGTCAACCAAAGTCTATTTCATAGAAATCTATATTATTTTCCAAGGAGCAGAATCAGTAGAATAACATTGAGTACACACAGTTTGTTGCACACATACACAAACATACCATGCATGCTACATTAGAAATGGAAAAAATTTCTATCTTATGTACTAGTTTTCGGATGTCACAACCATAAACACACTAGATTTAAACAGTAGAAGCAAGTTGACCACCTACTTACCATGACCATCTCTTTAAATTTATCTAATTTTCATAAACCAACATAAACCACAGGTATATATCAATACAGGAGGCCCAGTTCCTTATCTTGACCACCTTTATATGTTGACCAGTTTGTTATAGTCCCTTGGATAGATTTACAGAGGTTGTGCTGTGTTTTAAATTCAGAAGAAATATTTCCCTTATTAAAAGTTTTGCTATCTTATATGTAGATACTTTTTGAGAAAAAGTTCAATTTGTACACAGTGCTGTAAACACAAACTGTTTAATTTTTCCCCTCTGACTTAACAAAGAAGATATATATGACCATATCTGAATGTAAATCAAGAAAGCTTTGTACTACTTTTTCTCCATTTGTGGATGGATCATCATGTGAATGTCTAAAAATTTCCTTTATCACCACTTTGATTCATCAAGAGCTTTGAAATATTAGTATCGCCAAAATTAGACATGGAGCTTTTTGTTTTCTACAATTTTTTTTCTTAAGAGAGCAGCATCTAGTTTTTGAATGAGGAAAAAGTCACTTTGGTTAAGTTTGATTTCTCAAAGATGGAGAATGGGAATTGATCTTATATTAAGGACAGCCCAAACTATTATACTAAAGCTAAAAAAGATAAATGGTTATGGTGGAGTTTTAACTCATTGCTAATTGGTTTTTAGCTACTACAAATCTTTTATTCTAAGAATTTATCTTTGGAAGGACCTCAAAAACAGTCATGAACATATGCTTCTTCAACAAACTGCTATCACCTTAAGTCTGGAGAGCCTCTAGATATACAGAATCCTTTGCTGGAATTGGTCACCATATATAGGGAATGGATATTAAAAAGATGGATATTGAGAATAACCTCTGAAGAAGGGACAGATCATTATCAAAATATTTAAACATTGTCTGTTTATTCAAACTTATTGAAACAATTTGGTTTTCAAATTGGGCTAGTAGCATCCTTTCATGATTTTTTATATAGATTGTTGTTAAGTATGTTCTAAACCAGTGGTTCTCAACCTTCCTAATGCTGCAGCTCTATAATACAGTTCCTGTGAATTGCGACCCACTATAATCTGGAATTGCATTATTTTTGTATTTTGGAATATGAAATGGCTCAATTATAAAGAAAATGTGACAGTGCATTCACAAGTATCCATCTCTATGAATATGGAGATTAAAACTTATTTCTGCTCCCATTATGGAGTATCTGGTTTAATTTAGGTGTGTTACCTAAAATAGCAAGACTAGCCTCCAATCTCTGTACCATAGATAACACTTTCTTGTACAAATACCAGAAAATTTAGCAATTTAAATGAACTCTCTGAACTCATTATTTTAGTAGCAAACATTTCATCTGATTCCATCCATTTACTTATTCTCTTATAAGAAGTCTCAATTTGGGGAGTACATTTATGCTATTTCCATATTGTCTGTTGGTTACTCTTTCTGATTACGTGATTACACTAAGGAACATTATACATCTAGAGTGTGCTAGAGTCTATTTCAGGTTGGAGGTGCAATATAAGCCGTGTTGTAGTTTTACTAGTAAAGCATTTTTAATACTTTGGACTCTAGGCCTTTCTTCTGTTGTTTACTTCTGTTGTCTACTTCTACGTAACTGGTGAAAAGTCAACTCAATTACTACAAGGTTTTAGCAGAAGATGAGTCTGAAAATGTGGACAGAAATAAAAAAATTTAGACTTTCATCTTTTTTTCTATAAATTTGTTTAACATAGAGAGAAATCTAACCCCAGAAAATTAAAAAGACCTGCCTAAGTTTAGCCAGTATTTACATACATACTCTTGAGTAAGTCATTTAACCTTTAAGATTCCAATATACCTTTCTTTCTCTAAAAAATAGAGAAGGTTGTAGTGGAATCTGACTCCTTTCATTTAGCATTAAGGTTTGTATGTGTCCTAGAAGTTCATAACTTTCATATGAACTTAGTCATGTCTCATTTTCCATAGAACAGTCAATGAACAATATTTATTAAATATTTACTATCAGGTTTTGTCTGCTATTTTCTGCCTTAGTCTCATGGCATCTAGGTGTAGTCTGATAGATTAACAATATAAACTGAATATTCTACAGTTTCATTATTTTATGGATATTTTCTGAAACCAAAGTATTAAAGTTTTTTTTTCCTTTTTCCATATACAGGGAAGTAATGGAATATAGTCATTAAACTGTAATGCTCAGTTGATTTTGCAAACGTTTTTCCTAACAATTTTGATGAAGCAAAGTATTACAACTTGAATATACTGTAGTATTTTGGTCAACCATGTAGACTCGGGACAAAGTTGGACCACTTGTATTCCAATCCTTTATACCATCCTCAACTTCACCGTCTTAATCAAATGATATAATTCCATAATTTTTTAGTAAGAATTAAATGATAGTAAATGTGTACAACAATGTCTTCAATATATATCTCTTTTCATATACAAAACTTAATGCAAGATGGATTAAAAAGTTAAACCTAAGACATAAAACCATAAAAATTCTAGAAGAAAGTGTAGAAAAACCTCTTCTAGAAAAGGCCTATGCAAAATATTTATGACTAGGAACCTAAAACAAATACAGCAACAACAAAAATAAATCAATGGAAATTAAATTAAAAAGCTTCTGTAGAGCAAAAGAAATAATCAACAGAGTAAAGAGGAAATCTATAGAATCGAAAAAAATATTCAAAAACTATGCATCGAAGTAAAGGACTAATATACAAAATCTACAAAAAACTCATACAAATCCAGAAGAAGAAAACAAACAACCTCATCAAAAAAATGGGCAAAATGTACAAACAAAATTTTTTAAGGAAAGATAGACAAATGGCCAACAAACAACATCACTAATCATTGGGGAAATGCACATTAAAACCATGATGAGATACCATCTTACCTCTGTCAAAATGACCATTATTAACAAGTTATAAAAAACAGCAGATGCGGAAATGGATGCAGAGAAAAAGGAACTTACACAGTGTTGGTGGGTCTGCCAATTATTACAACCCTTGTGGAAAGAAGATTCCTCAAAGAATTAAAAGTAGACCTACATTTTGATCTAGCAATTCCACTACTGGAAGAGAAAGAAATCACTTTATCATTATAAAAAGACACCTGTACCCAGATGTTTATCACAGCACAACTCACAGTTGCAAAGATAATGGAATCAACCTAAGTGCCCATCAATTCATGAGAGGATCAGTACCAGGGAGTGTTCTTGGCCTTAAAAAGGAAGGAAATATTGTTCTTTGCAACAACTTAGACAGGACTGGAGTCCATTATCCTAAGTGAAATATCTCAGGAATGGAAAAGTAAACACCACATGTTCTCACTAATAAGTGGGAGCACTTGCAGGCACAAAGAAATGTAAAGGACTTTGGAAACTAAGAAGAGGGGAGCCGGAGAGGAGGGTGAAGGATAAAAACTTACCTATTGGGGATAGTAAACACTACCCAGGTAATGGACACATGGAAACCCCCAACCTCAGCATTATATATTGTATCCATGCAACAAAAACATTTGTACCTCCTTAATATTTTGAAATTAAAAAAGATAAATACAAAAACGTTTACAGAACAAAACAATGAAATATTTGCTTGCAAATGAACTGACAAAATTATTGTCAAATGCAAATATCAAATGTTCTTAACTTTTATGACAAATTGAATGCATATTTTTTTCAGAGAATAAAAACTTGAATGTATTTCATATGTATAAAAGAAATTTTGACAGCTTGGATTATCAGTATGATAATCAATCTATTTGGATTCTTTTTTACCACCTGGTATTTTGTATTATTCTATGTCATTGAGGAGGGAACTCAAGAGACTAAATTTAAAAAAAGAATTGTCTCCAAGGTCAAAATTTATAGAAATAACCTATTAGAATACTGAAGTAAACTCAAAATAAAAGAAAAACTACACTGAACTTAAAAAGACCTGAAGATATTTGAGTGGACTTCATAATACTGTTTCTCCAGTGACTGAGTCTGAACTCAGCAAAGACACAGTTGAACTGAACGTTTCCAATATGTGAACAGGGTTTCTTTTAAAACCATATTCATTTTCTATGATCACAGAATAACAAGCCAAAATGCAAGTGAGATTTTGAATCACTTCCTTACAGAGCTGAAATTAGTTAGTTAGTTAAAAAAAAAATTAAACTAACCCAACGCATTAACTTGGACCAATAAAGAATTCAGTCTTTAGAGAGCCAATTCTCTCTGCAAAACTTCCATAGCAAAGCCAGGGTAGTAGAAAAATTGCAAACAAAATTATTTTCAGCTAAAAGTGTGAAAACTTAATCCATCTTCTTTAGTCCTAGAATACCTAGACTAAACAATGGCTTGCGGTAGAAATTCAATGTACTTGTTTTAAAAATTCAAATATTTATGCAGTTATGTCGGTAAAACCAATAACAAGCAAATAAGCAGCTCTGTGTGCGTGGGAAATACCTAGTCATAATATCAATATTTAGAGTGTATTCTAATTTCCAACTAATTTATGAACATCGTCTTAGAATCAGAAGACTGTATTATAACATTGTTCAAAGCAAACACATACACACAAACTCCACTGGGGGTATGCCAGTTCATGTGAGCATTTAAATGAAGAACATATATTGACTGGAAGATGACTAAACTGAAATTAGTTTAATAAACTATAAATAGATAGTAGTTCCTGACAGATATTATTTCCCTTTTAAAAATATACTATTTTAGTAAAACTTTCAAACATTGCTCAATTTGAAAATCATCTCTCTCCTTTTGGCCACTACCTTTCAGAAACCTCAAACAAGCCTATGAATTAGTAACTTCAACACTGTTTCACTCACAACTAACTTTTCCTGCATCTGAGAAAGAGCTCTTCGCTAAAACTCTCTTTCCAAAATGAGATTCAATAAGGGCAAATGCAAAACAGTTCACATATGACAGGAAAATCACAAATGCAAATAACAAACTAAATTATAGTTTAATGTCTATTATACTTTGGGAATAGTTCTTGGAAAAGTCAAACTTTTTCTTCAATTAAATGATGTATTTAGAAAGGCAAATGAGAGCCGGAATCCAGGATTTCAGAATGAAATAAGCTCTGGATAAATTCAAATCTCATAGCAGAATCATTTAGCTCAGAGCCCATGGAGCCAACTACACCTGTGTGAATACGACAAGAGCAGGGTGATCTGAAAATAGTTCAGCAAATTTTTTCAGCACTTAGGCACTCAAAAAGGATAAATTCCAGGTTACAAATTATATATATTATCTGAGAAACAAAATTAAAAAGGAATTATGGAAAATCATATTCATCACATACACACATTCTGAAGTAGCCAAGGTGAAAAATGCAATTTTAACAAAAAGTTTTTTCAAAAATATAATTTTCAGAAAAATTCTTGATTACAATCAATGTACTAATGTTTCTGCTAGCAAGAGTTTCCATAGTTAGTTTCCCTTTAATTGCCCTACTTTACCATGGAAAATGAGAGAAAATGTCATAGAAAAGGAATAATGGAGAATGAGGAAGAAATTATATTGATTGCTATCTACCCAAATACTGATGATTATGATGAATATATTTGACATATAAAATGATCTCCATGGCTGTACTATAATTGGGAATAGTTGGAGTATATTATTGTACTATTTCTTTTTTTAGAATGACTTATAATAGTATTGGCAAAAAAAAAAAATAATAATAATGGGCCATCTATCATGATAAAAAAAAAAATTACCCCAATAGTTAGTATATATTCCAAGATTTTCTAATGTAATATTGCATAACTTAAAATCTGGCATGTACATTTCATCTATCCGGTTATGTACACGACAAATTGCTGTCCCTTATTTGCTCAAGTACTTTCAACTCAGCAAGTTTATTAGGTGAAACATATTCATAACAAAATGTTAATGAAGGCTAGGTGCCTGTGGCTCAAGCAGCTAAGGCGCCAGCCACATATACCTGAGCTGGCAGGTTCGAATCCAGCCCGGGCCCGCCAAACAGCAACGATGGCTGCAACCAAAAAATGGGCATTGTGGTGGGCACCTGTGGTCCCAGCTACTTGGGAGGCAGAGGCAGGAGAATTGCTTGAGCCCAGGAGTTGGAGGTTGCTGTGAGATGTGATGTCACAGCACTGTACCCAGAGTGACAGCTTGAGGCTCTGTCTTGAAATAAATAAATAAATAAAATTTTTTAAAAATACAATAAAATGTTAATGAAAATAGAATTTTTGAAAAATGAAATATTGAGATTGATTGAATATAAGCGTATAGTATTTGGAAACTAGTTATTGGGTCCTCTTAAATGCAAATATTTAATGTATATAACAGTCTCAGAGAGGTAACTTAGGACACTTAGCTGTAAACTGTCTAAATCCCACCTATCCCTCCTTTGCTATATGTTCATGACACTGGTCTAGAGTTTGAAATTGAGATAAAATTTCTTCATTTGTGCCTAAAATTGAGAATGCCTTCCAGAGACCAGGGACCAGGCAAATATCAGTTGCCTGGGAAAAGTCATAGTTTATATACAAGAAAGGCTAAGTCCAAAAACCAGAGGCAAAATTGATACATGGGTTATAAAACCAAGATTTTAGGAAATATATAAATGGGATCAATATTGCTGCAATTTAGATAGTTGTGATGTGCAAAAGACGAGTGGGGAGGTAATGAAGCCGGCAAGTTACACAGGTAGCCTTGACATTTGTTTTCATCAGCTAGTAGCTGTACAGTCCATGCAGGACCGTGGGGTGCTCTGAAAACTGTCATCAGGGTGGAAAGTGGGTGGTAAATCCAGTTCTTTGATATTTTTATTGTTAATATACTTACAATCCTATTTTAGCCTTCTTATTGAAATATTTCTTTATGTAACAATTATTTTCCTACTGGGATAATCACAGTTTGAAGACAGACACTTAATAGTATTAATAGTAGTTAATCTTTGTTGAGTGCTCAGGATGACCCAGGGACTTGAATGCTGTGAGCACCGTACCTTATTTTATGAAGTTGTAATGGTTTATTTACATTTTCCATCAGGTATAACTAAAGTTCAGCAAGGTTGTGTGAACACCTCTTTACCATAAAGGAAGAAGGTTCATTTAAACACTGTAATTATGCCCTTTACTGCTAGTTAAAAGTTTCGGTACCATCCACCTTTTGGAATGATGTTCTGCAATGAGAGTGTAGGATGGTATCAGCACATGGATAAAGAACTACTTCTGTAACTCTAGTTTGCTAATCCTAAAGTCAACATCTTACCAAGAAGGTAATCAGAGCATGATATAGTTAGCAGAAAGGAGCATTCTTATGTAAAAGTTAGATCCCAGGGACTGATTTTCAAGTCTGGAGAGGAAATTGCTTTTGGTAGGGTAAGCGTATGAAGAGAGGAAACTTGATTAAAATGTCTTAGAATTATTAAAAGGCAAAAAGTGCGGGGAGAGAGCTACATCTAAGATTAGATATTTGTGGAAACCATGGGAAGCATCTATCCCAAGGGTGTGGCTTTGGCATTAGGGGGAAAAATGACAAAAACAAAACAGCAGTAACCAAAGTGAAATGTATTTGTAATCATATTTCTTTAAAAAAATGAGTAAGAATGAGATTGGATTAGTATTAAAAAAATTTTTTTTTCCTAGGATGTAATTGGAAGACCCAACCATCATTCAAATCTTTGGATTTGCATTCCCATACTTTCATTTGAAGAGCACCAGATTATAAAAGTAGTCTCTCTAATTTTTTTTCTTGGAGGAAAAGCTAGAGGGAGGCACCATCTATGATCCAGGAGTTGGCAGCAGATCAGATTTCTCAGTGCTGTGGTTCCTACTTGCAAGATCTTCTGGAGAAGGTAGTTAAGGCCACCCACAGGGAAAGTGAGGGTCTGTCTGAGGAAACATGGTCGCCTCCCCTTTCTCAGCTTTACTTCATGTTATCATCATGTCGGCTGAATTCTTCACAGGGATTACAGTAAATGGATTTCTTGTCATCAGAAACTGTAATGAATTGCTCAAAAGCAGAAAGCTAATGCCGATGCAAATCCTCTTAATGTGTATAGGGATTTCTAGAATTGGTCTGCAAATGGTGTTAATGGTACAAAGTTTTTTCACCGCCTTCTTTCCACTATTGTACGTGCTAAAAATTCATGGTGCAACAATGATGTTCCTCTGGATGTTTTTTAGCTCTATCAGTGTTTGGTTTGCCACCTGCCTTTCTGTGTTCTACTGCCTCAAGATTTCAGGCTTCACTCAGTCCTATTTTCTTTGGCTGAAATTCAGGATCCCAAAGATAATACTGTGGCTGCTTCTGGGAAGCCTTCTGGCCTCCGTGTGCATCGCGGCTCTGTGCATCGAGGTGGACTACCCTGTAAATAGAGATGACGATGCCCTCCAAAACACCACCCTGCAGGAAACTAAAACCAAGATAAGGAAAATCAGTGAAGTGCTTCTTGTCAACTTGGCTTTACTATTTCCTCTAGCAATATTTGTGATATGTTCGTTTATGTTAGTCATCTCTCTTTACAAGCACACTCATCGGATGCAAAATGGAGCACGGGCTTTAAGAAATGCCAGCACTGAAGCCCATATAAATGCATTAAGAATGGTGGTAACATTCTTTTGCTTCTTTATTTCTTATTTTGCTGCCTTCATGACGAACATGACATTTACTATTCCTTATGAAAGCCTGCAGTTCTTTGCAGTAAAGGACATAATGGCAGCGTATCCCTCTGGCCATTCGGTTGTAATAATCTTGAGTAATTCTAAGTTCCAACAACCATTCAGGAGAATTCTCTGCTGCAAAAAGAAATGATGAGAAGGAGGACAATGCAAAATATGTTTACCGTGATGTGGATTCAGTGGACTTACTTGTATTTTGTGTGCTGAGGATCCCATTCTCTCTCTCTTAATATCCTGCCCATGCCTCACCCTCATAACATGCAAGGCAATGATTCTGATGTTGGATGGATAGGGAATCTCTTTTGATAGAACTTAAAAATATCGTGATGGTAATATGTTTAAGTATCTAATACTGTAGTACCAGATGTATTTTAGAAATAAGATAAAAATGCTAAGACCTCATTTGGTGGACCAACATAGTTCTTTTATCACTCTTCCCAGGTCAGTGGGGATTTTTTTTTTTATTTATTTAAACAAGGAAAGGCATCTGTATTTGGTTGAAGACTTGAAACAATGTAATTCTTATTTGGGGTCACAGCTATTTTTCAAAGACATCGATTAGTAAAATGCAAATCTTATATTGAAACTGTATGTCACAGCAATAACTTCAGCAATACTGGGTAAGATCTTATTTTGCTTTTGATTTCAGTTGGTGATAAGATGCATATTGAGGTGACACAGCATGTGCACAGGTACTCACAATCTGAGATCTGCATGTGTTACAAAAGGAAGAAATGTTTTTCAACCCCCATGAGGTATTAAACTCATTCCAGAGAGAATGTGGGGGAAGTTGCTGATAGCAAAGTCCCAGAAGACGAACATTTAACAATGATTATCTCAATTTCTTTCCAACCACGAATTTTGTCTGGGGTACGGCAGCAACAAATGGCTTGACATCTAAACTAAAAACTTTGAAATCTATTGCTAGATTTGAACTGATTCTGCTCTTTAAGGATCTTGAATAGTCTTGCTTTGAAAAAGAAAAACATGTTTTGCAGTCTCTTACATCTCTTAGAATACACCTGTTTGTATCTCTAAAATACTCTTTGACTCTTAAACAAAAAAGACATGTAGTTATTTCAGTTGTAAATAAATGCCAATTAAAGTGGATTAAAAATTACCAGTATGAGAAAAACACCAGACATGTATGTGAATATGTGCATTGATTTTCTTCCAGAAAAAAAGATAATTTAAAACCTATGCTAGCAAAATTCTTTACTATTTTCGTATTCAAATGGACATCAGAATCACCTGGAGGGCTTATTAAAACACAGATTGCTGGGTCCTCCCCCCCCCCCCGCCCCCACCAGAGATTCTGACTCGGTAGGTTTTTGGTAAGGCCTGAGAATTAGCATTTCTAACAAGTTCCCAAATGATACTAAGGCTGGTGGTCTGGGCTTACACGTTGAGAACTACTGATTTATAGTCACTGTACTTCAGAGGTAAGAACCTTCCCTTCAAGGCCAAATTGGGTGGGTTTGTATCTTGGCCCAGCTGCTAATCACCTAGATAACCATGGACGACTTAGTAGGCTCTCTTTCTCAGTTTCTTCTTCTTTAAAATGAGGTAATAAAAGTACCTACTCCCATGATTGCTTCTAGCTTCTTAAATGAATTAGCAAGAATAAATTATCTAGAACAGTGCCTGGTACACAGCAAAGATCAGTCAGGCCCAAATACTGTATTGTCAAGAAAATTTTTCAATTGCCATTATATGGAAGGAATGGAGATTATTTCTTAAAGGAATATCTACTGTTTTGAAATTAGACAAACAACTATCTATCTTTGTACCTATAAGAAAAAGAGGTGAAGTCTATTTCAGTTTAAAATAATAAACAGGGTTTGTTCTTGATGAGGCATAAAAAAAGGAATAAATGAATATTTTGGATGCTAGAAAAGGCAACAGATGGCATGAGGTGATGAAACAAGAATTATGAAGCAGCAGAGGATGACAAATCGTGGAAAGTGCCTGACGATGGCAGTGGAGCAAGGAGGCACAAGGCTGAAAGGTGTGGTAAAGGGAGGAGAGGAGGCAGCCTTCGCCACTTTGCCTGGGCCCTAGGAGAGGTCACTCGTGCTGGCAGCCACACTGGTACCAGCCGTGCATTGCTGTGCATGGAGAATGCTTAGGCTGATGAGTAAACGCAGAATGAAGTAAGTCCTTCCTTGACGCATCCCTCACACCCCATCAAGAGAGCATGTTTTAATCTGTGTGACTTGAATATAGATAACTAAAGGAAGGGGTTTCCAACAGTAGTAATTTGAAGGCCCCTGGAAAGAAAGGGTTAAAAAAACCCAAAAATGTATAGACAAGTTTTGAACATCAGTAACACTGACACAGAAAACCTCAAGGTTCAAAAGTAGCCAAATTCGGGGTAGGCACAATGTGATAGCCTCACACACCATTCAGTGTGCTTTACTCATGCACAAGCCCTGCTTTGTAGATAAATTTACCATGAGTTCAACTTGATCCCTGAGGATCGGGAAATTCCACATCCCTAGAACAATCACTAATCTTCTATTTTTTAAAAAAATCTATTTTAGAATTTATTGAAGTTCTGTGGTACAACAAGTATGACTGTCATAATACACCCCTGAGAGCTCATCTTGGGCTCTCTGGACACTGAGACAGTGAGAACTGGGGACTCCTCCCTCCTCCTGGTGGTAGGGATGCTTTTAAACTCTACTTCTCACTAGATTACTAGCCTTTTCCCTTAAAATTCAGTTTTACACAGATACCCAGAGTCATCAGGTGTTAACACAGGTTTCCAAAAGTCACTAGTTGACTTTCCCAAACAACTCTTAGGAACATCTAACATCTAAACCCTACAAAAGGCCAGTGCCCAGACAACCTGCTTGTCAGCATATTCTGCTCACCTTCCCCCATTGATGAAGTTGATTTTTTTTTTCAGGTTTGGTCTGTCATAAAGGAGAGCAACAGGAAGAGTAATTCCCAAAACCCAAATGTTCACCCACCTTGTGTCCAACAGACTGTCCTGGCCCTAGTCACCTACCCAGGGGATATTAGAAGGATCACAAGACTCAAACCCACTTTATTTCCTAATCTTTTGTTTTAAACTTGTTACCTGAGAATCCTCAACTCAAATTAGACCTCTCATTTGACCTGCAATCCCATTACTAAGCATCTACCCAGAAGAAAAAAAAAATGTTTTTATCATATGGACATTTCCACTAGACTGTTTATTGCAACTCAATTTACAATTGCCAAAATGTAGAAACAGCCTAAATGCCCACCAACCCAGAAATGGATTAACAAGCTATGGTATATGTATACCACGGAATACCATTCAGCCACTAAAAAAGATGGAGACTTTATATCTTTTGTATTAACCTGGATGGAGATGGAACACATTCTTCTTAGTAAAGCATCACAAGAATGGAGAAGCATGAATTCTATGTACTCAATTCTAATATGAAGACAGTAGAGGATCTAATACAAGGTGGGTGGTATGGGAACGAGGGAGTGGGGAGAGGGAAGGTGGGAGGGGGATAGGGTTCATGGTGTCTGGCACACCTTTTGAAGGCTGGACACAATTATAAAAGGAACTTTACTTAACAAATCAATCAGTGTAACCTAATTCTTTGTACCCTCAATGAGTCCAAACAATAAAAGAAACAAGAAAGATTTTCAAAGAGAGAAAAAAAAAATTGTTATCTGATAAAATCCATTCCCTAACTCATGCTTTGTACCTTGCCAGGTGATGGCCACAAAGTGGGTAACTTGCACAACTATTTCAAAGATAAGCTCAGGCACACCTGATTTCAATGTCCAGTGTTATAGCACATTGTTTTCACAAAAAGGTTCCAAAAGGTATCACCCATTCTCCATTGCCAGTTCTCCCATTGTTTTAATATGTAATTCATATGGCTCTATCGACCTGAATTTATGTAAGTAACTCTGTTATCTGATTGTCATCCCATTTATCTTAAGCTTCAATCTTTCCTATCTGTGTTTATTATTTCCATCTTGGAAGTAGTTCTTATTGCTAGACAAGGAGATAAAGTAGGAGTTAGTCTATTTAGCTGCAAAATGGCATCAGTTAACACCATTCGTTCAACTCAAGAAATAAAACTCTTATTTTCTTTATCTTAACATAAAGTCTACTTACTCTCTTTTTAACTTGTAGAGTGCTGTATCACACTACAGTTACCCGTTATGTGATAAAATTATTATTACAATAAATTTTAGATTAATTCATTGGTACAAATGTATATTATTTAAGTAACTTATTCAAAAGTGTCCTTACCACCTAGAAATGTAAACATCACAGCGTTGAGGCTTCATTTGCCACAACTTGTTGCCTTCCCAAATTTATATAAGCTCTACTCTGGTTTCTCTTCAGATTGCATAAATCTTTCACCTTTTACCAAATTTATATAAGCTGAGAAACATATCCTTGTACATCCCATATTTATGCATGTGCAGTAAAATTCTAATATACAATTAGAATTATCTGAGAAGAGAGTTTTGAATGGTTCTACATATAATTCAAGTCACTTAGCTTCAAAATATTTCTATCTCAGAAAATTCTGAGAATGCATTCATGAGAACATTAAAGAGAATTCCGGAATGTTGCTTATGCTGCTCATCCATCCAAACTCCCTTCCTCTCTTGCCTTTTAATTAAGTTCTCTGCTCATCAAGGATGAGTATTGATCTTAGATATTCTATGAAATCTCTAGAGACATATTCAAACTTCAGAGATCTTCCTCCCACTATTTCCTTTGAGAATAACTGTCAGGGCTGAACACTAAGCATTTAGTGCCTTGCCTTGTGATGTATTCTATAGGATTGTATCTCTTCTGGCCTATTTTTTATATTTTCTTGAAATCTGGGGCCATATTAGAAGGTATTTTGTCATCCCAAACAACTAATAATAATGAACTAAATATAATTAGGTACTTGAATACAGTACTGATGTATTCTTTCGATCAAGAACCATATGCATCTCTATGCAAAAAAGAAAAAGGCATGCATTAGATAATGTAAGGATCATTAATTTTATTTCCAAAAACTGTAAAAAAAATTAATCAATTCATCTTTACTATCATTTCCATTAGGAAAAAAAAAATCACAAAACTGGACAGCAGGGAAAACAGTAAAGACGTTTTATTTTTGCTTCTCAGTTTATAAACTAGGACAAAATAAAAAGTAATGCACTGCCACCCAGTGGCAAAGTTTTACTTTCAATAAAATAATAGGAAAAACAATTAAAATACTCCAGCCTTTAGGGAGTATTAGTGGCTAGTTTTTCTATTTTTAGTAGAGATGAAGGTCTCACTCTTGCTCAGGCTGGTCTCCAACTCCTGAGCTGCAGCAGGCCCTCCAGAGTGCTGGAAATAACCTACCTGCTCACTGGCGTGCACTCTTTCTCTCTCTCTCTCTTTCCTCTCTCTCTTTCTCCCTCTGTATTTACTGAGTATTAAGCTTCGTATTATGTTGATTTTTTCAACCTTGAAAAAAGCCTGGGATTTATTGCTTTGTTGCTAGGTTTTAGGCAACCGTCAGAGGTCCTAGTTTTACTTTTTTTTTCCTACTGGGACTTGCCTCCGTTGGAAAATTAATTCAGTTTCTTAGCAACCCAGATGACTAAAACTTAAATATACGTTTACTTCTTTTGTAAAGCAAGGAGTAAACTTATAAACTATCTGTTTGTTAATCTCCTTTGGCTTTGCAAAAAAGAATCGCTGAGATATACTGCTGTAAAAGCCTTTACAAAAAGCTCTGTTTCAAATGGTGAGTGAAGTTACTGATTTTCTAATGAATGTTCCTGCCTTTTGTCTTTATTTTGAAATCTCCTAGTCTGCCGATTTGACTAGCTCTCTGCAAGCTATGAATTGTATATGTTAGACACATAAAATGAATTCATTTATGAGAGAACCAATTTATTTATATACAATACAATAAATGAGAAATCATGAGAAATATATTAAGAAAGCCCATATATATATATATAAAAAGAAAGGCCAGCTGAAAGAAAGTACTGAATTTTCCTTTATACAAGTTAACAAATGTCTGTGAATTTGTGGTCTAAGGAGTTTATCGTGATGCTAACAGCAGATTGTTTTACAATGAACTTTTCTTAGACTAGTGGCCTTAGGTATTAAGTGTATCTGTATCTGTTTATCTTTCTAGTATCTCCTAAAATAATGTTATAAAAATTAAACTCAAATAATAAGAAAAAGAAGCTTAAATTTGCATATATTTATTGAGCCAAGAAATGTATGTCTTCTTTTTGTTTGTTTGTTTTGAGATAGTCTTACTCTTTTGCCTGAACTAGAGGGCTATGGCATTAGCCTGCCTCATACCAACCTCAAACTCCTGGGTTCAAGCAATACTCCTGCCTCAGCCTCCTGAGTAGCTGGGACTACCAGCACTTGCCACAATGCCTGACTAATGTTTCTATTTTTAGTAAAAACAGGGTCTTTCCTCAGGCTGGTCTCAAACTCCAGGTCTCAAGGGATCCTCCTGCTTCAGCCTCCCAGAGTGCTGGGATTGTGGCTATTAGCCACCACGCCAGCCTGAAATTTGTGTCTTTTTAATTAACAGATAAAAGCAAGTAAACATATTTTGTGATTTTTTTTCAGTAGAAAATATTTGAGAAAGAAATATAAATTAAAGTGTTTTATATTGCCACTATGAAGATATTTTTTACTTGGAAAAAATATGACTAGATGTGTTGGAGGTTGGGAGTCCTGACTCCCCAAACCAGTTGACCTGGTTCAGTTACTCAGCTGAGATAGAAAGTTTAACTGAGTCAAGCTAGTAACCAAAAGCAAAAGTGATCAGAAAGTGAAAATAAAACTAGAGCAGCACAGGCAGTGTGAATAGAAAGTAAAAGTAATCTACACAAGTTTCAGGATAAGAGAAATTTTACTTAAGAAAAACAAAGACAAAGTTTGGAGCATGTCCAAAGAGAGTTGGAAGTGGGAGCATCTTCTAAAGGAGAAAAGCAGAGAAAGAGAGAGAAGAGAAAGGAGAGAGAGAGAGAGAGACTAAGGCCTGCAAGGTATTAAATACTCCATTTGAAATTGGCTGCAAGTCTTTCATTGGTCTCTCTGCGCCTCCAGCAGTGTTGCTCTTTTCTATTGGTCATTGATTGTCTCTTTCTATTGGTCATTGTTTACCTAAGTGACTTTATACCCACATTCCAGGGCCCTACAGACTGCTTGGTTGAGCAGGCCAGGTTTTCCCACCATCCCCCTTGAAGCCCCTTTCTTACTGTCCCTTCTCAAGAAGTTTTTGTTTTTAGATGCAGGTTTTTAAGAAGAAAATATCTATAATATTCCTAAATTGGCCAACATTATGGTTCAACCACATAAATTTTGTATTTTTGTAAAGTTGAAAAATGGCTGAATAACAATTTCACACTGCTCAACTGAAAACATGCAGAATGGCGTATAAGGTTGGTATAGGTAAAAATCCTTGTCTCAATGATTTTATAATCTAGTGGGCTGATTCATAAACAATTAAAAGTATAAGGCAAAATGTAGCTTCTATTGCTACATTTCCAAATTTCATTGCTGTATTTATAGAGAGAAGAGATGAATCCTGGTAGGGCAATCTTAAAATGCTTTGATTGAAGGTAGCCTTTAAAATGGTCCTCAAGGTATAAATATAATTGTATAGAAAGAGAATAGATGTGCTTACTGAAATTAGATTAAGTCATTCTTTTATTTCCAATGAAACATATTAGATCAAATATTTCTATAAAATTCCCATTTACAACTAAATTTTTGACTATATACAAATATTAATTTATTTTTTACCTGATTTCTCAATCATATATCTTTTAACTTTGTATTTCTCTATGCTTTTGTTTTTTCCATGTTCAATGAAATACGTGGTGTAATATTGCCATCACAGTAACTCAACCAGACCTCCAGTTGATTTGATTCTGACTGGGAACTAGAAAGAAACACGCTAATCTATGATTCATACACCTTGTAAGCCTAATTTTACATACAAAATTTTTCAAAAGAATAATATGTAATAACAAATGTATAATATAAGGACTAAATAAAGTAGCATATAGAATTGAAACGGGTTTATTCTCTTTTAAAATAAGATACAGGGCCAGCTGCGGTGGCTCACACCTGTAATCTTAGCACTCTGGGAGACCTAGGGAGATGAATTGCTTGAGCTCGGGAATTCAAGAGCAGCCTGAGCAAAAGCAAGACCCCATCTCTACTAGTTAGAAGAAAAGAAAAGCTAGTTAGCACTGTGGTGGGTGCCAGTAGGCCCAACTACTCAGGAGGCAGAGACAGGAGGATCACTTTAGCCCAGGAGTTTGAGGTTGCTGTGAGCTATGATGATGCTATGGCACTCTACCCAGGGCAAGAGAACGAGATTCTTGTCTTAAAAAAAAATAAAATGACATAGTAACAATTTCTGGTAGCAGAAAATGCCAAAACATACATAGAGAAGACAGACATGACCATCAGCAGCGAGAAGGTTGATTGATGAGCTTGCATCCAATTCCAGTTTCCCAGTCTAAGAGAGGCTCAGACCAGAGCTACAATTTCAAGCCATAACCTCTTAGTGTTATGGTTTGCTTACCGCCATGGTCCTTTTTTTAATATATCAATTAGACGTTCAGTGTCTTGATTTATTCTCATTCTCTCAGTTTCTGAACCTCTTGGCAACCATTTATTTCCTGTACTTCCTGAGGAGACACTTCCCAGCCTCACTAACTGATATCACCAACCTCAATATCTTTTTCTTGCAAAAGATCACAATGACTGTGAATTAATCCACTCAGACATTTTCTCTATTTATGTAGCCTTATGTCCAAGTCCTATAGGAGATAAGTACATTCACATTTTGGGCAATGCTGAGATTTCTACGCTCCTCAGAAATTTAAAAATCTGTTTCTGAAGAAATGTGAGAGAGTCCTGTGTGAGGCAAGACTATTTTAAAAGAAGGCATGTATGTGGAGCAAATTAACCACCACCCAGGGTCAGGAATTCATTTTCATTACCTTGAGGTAAGTTAGTTGAGTCAGGATGGAAGTCAGAGTAAGCAGGTTCAAAAGAGCCCGATATGAAAAACAGAAATCCCATGACTGCATTAATGTACACAGCTATGATTTAATGAAAAAAGAAAAACAGAAATGTGAGGTTATTAATTTACATGAAAAATAAACCAAAATAATTCATATTTTCTATGTTGCTTATTATCTTCTAGTAGATTATTGTATATGTGCATACAATTTGTCATCTGAAAATTGTTAGATGAAAATAAAATCAGAGTGAAGAGAATCAGTTTCATAGTTCATATGTTAAATTGCATCAGAATTGAGGTATCACATATCAATCTCTTAAATGTAGACAATAAGACAAGGGAAATAAAAGTATCAAAATGTGGGCTAGGATGCTCTTACCTCAGAAAGAGTCAGAAAGGTAATTACAACCTTCAAATTCCAACCACATTTTGGGGAGTTTTAAAAATTTTTAGTTATCATGGGTACATAATAGGTGTATATATTTATAGGGTACATGTCATGTTTTGATATAGGCATACAGTGTGAGTTAATCCAATCAGGGTAATTAAGGTATTCATCACCTCAAGCATTTATCATTCCTTTGTATTAGAAACATTCCAATTCTACTCTTTTATTTATTTTAAAGTACACCATAACTTATTGATGACTATGGTCACGTCATTGTTCTAGTGAATATTGTTCATTCTACCTAACTATATTTTTGCATCCGTTGATCATCCCCATTTTATCCACCCTTTCTTGATAGCCTTCCAAGCCTCTGATAACCATCATTCTATTCTCTGTCTCCACAAAATAAATTATTTCACTATTTAACTCCCACCTCTGAGTGAGAACATGCAAGATTTGCCTTTCGGTGCTTGGCTTATTTTACTTAACATCATATTCTCTAGTTCTCGCCCTGTTGTTGCAACTGATCAGATTTCATTTTCTTATGGAATAAATAATATTCCGTTGTGCATATGTATCACATTTTCTTTATTTATTCATCTGTTGATATCAGGACGCTTAGGATGATTCCAAATCTTGGCTACTGTGAACAGTGCTGCAATAAACAAGTGAGTACATTTACATTCCCACCAGAAGAGTGCAAGAGTTCCCCTTTCTCTACTTCTTTGCTGGCATTTGTTATTGCCTATTTGATAAAAGCCATTTTAACAGAGGTGAAGTGGTATCTCATTGGTTTTGATTTTTGGTTCTCTGATGACTAGTGATATTGAGCATTTTTTTCATGTACTTATGGGCTACTGGTATGTATTCTTTTTTTTTTCATTGAATAAAAATTTTATTAATGTAAAGAAGCAAAAGTTAATTCATTGTTGTTGAATTTTGCATTATCTTAAACTAGTATTTTCTCCATTGTTAGGGATCATCTTAAATTAGTTGTTCTTAAGTTTGTCTATTGGAATTATAGTTTTCTACTAATCATTTTTCCAAGGTAAAGATATTGATCTTATTGAAATACCAACTACTGGTATGTATTCTTTTGAGAAATAGCTATTCAGACTTTTTGCTCATTTTTAACCAGATTACTTGATTTTTTCCTATTGAGTTGTTGGACGTTCTTCTATATTCCACTAGTTAATCCCTTCTCATATGGGTAGTTTGTAAATATTTTCTCCCTTTTTGTGAGTTGGCCCTTCACTTCATTGATTGTTTTCTTTGTGGTGCAGGAAGTTTTTTCCCCCAACATGATCCCATTTGTTTGATTTTGCTTTGGTTGTTTGTGCTTTGGGGGTATTAATCAAGAAGCTCTTGCCCAGACTGATGTCCTGAAGCATTTCTCCAGTGTTTTCTTCTAATAGTTTCATAGTTTGGAGTCTTAGATTCAAGTCTGTAATCTACTCTGATTTAATTTTTGTATATAGTGAGAGATAAGGGTCTAGTTTTATTCTTCTGCATATCCTGTTTTCCCAGGATCATTTATTGAAGAGGCTGTCCTTCCCCAAGTATATGTTCTTGGAACCTATGTCAAAAATAAGTTCACTATTGCTGTGTGAATTTATTTATGGATTCTCTATTCTTTTCCATTGGTCTATGTGTCTATTTATAAACCAGTACCATCCTGTTTGGGTTACTACAACTCTGTACTATAATTTGAAGTCAGGTAAGTTACATATGGTGGTGAGAAGAATACTATTCTGTAGCTTTTGGGTGGAATATTCTGTAAATGTCTATTAGGTTTATTTAGTCTAGATTGCAGTTTAATGTTTCTTTGTTGATTTTCTGTCTGAACCTTCAGTCCACTCTTGAAAGTGGGTGTCAAGGGCCCTTCCTATGATTGTATTGTTGCCTACCTCTCCCTGTAGATCTAATAATATTTCTTTCATAAATTTGGTATGCATATATTTACTATTATTATATTCTTTTGCTGAATTGACCTCTTTATCATGACATAATTGCCTTCTTTATCTCTTTTTAAAGTTTTGACTTGAAGTTTATTTTCTCTAATATAAGTACAACTACTCCTGCACTAGTTTGGTTTACGCTTATATGAGATATTTTCTATTCTTTCACTTTCAGCTTATGGGCCTTTACAAATGAATAGAGTTTCTTGTAGGCACCATATAACATATCCTGTTTTTATATCCATTCAGCCAGCCTACATATTTTTAACTGGGGAAATTAATTTATTGACATTCAAGATTATTACTGATATTATTTTCCTAATTGTTTTCTGGTTGTCTGTGTATATTTTATTCCTTTCTTCCTCCTTTCTTATTATCCATCTTTTTTATTTGGTAGTTTTCTGTAGCAACAAGCTTTGATTCCTTACTCTTTCATTTTTGTAATTTCTGTCATTTTTTTCTTCGCAGTAATATAGAGCTTATATTTTGTTGAAATCTCAATGTTGTGAACCATGTCCATAAACAATCTCTCCTCCTTTATTCTTTCTTTTAATTAAGAAACTGCATCATACATGTATTTGATTCAAAGTACAAGATTTGCTAAATAGCTCTAAAGAAGCCTTCCTTTTCTCATCTTCATAAATATATCTTTGTTTAGGTTTTGATCATCTCTCCCAAGAATCATTGAAATGGGGGCGGCACCTGTGGCTCAAAGCAGTAGGCTTCTGGCCCCATATGCCGGAGGTGGTGTGTTCAAACCCAGCCCCGGCCAAAAAACTGTAAAAAAAAAATTGTTGAAATGGTTTACTGCCTTAACTTTCATTCTTTTATTATGAGTCCATCCTCCATAATGTTAGCACACCGAACTCTCTATAACATAAATAATACACTGATCATATTCCTGTCTAAAGTTTTTATTTCTTCCTTATTGCCTCTTAGATAAATTTAAAGTTCCTAATGTATGGCATAAAAGATCTTTACTATTGTAATCAACTGTTTTTTCTAGTTTTCTCTGTCATATCGTTTCCACTGCTTCCTCATGTATATGTGCTGTTTTCCTGACGCACAGTGCTTCTTGCTTTTTTTTTTTCAATATGGCATCATCAATCGACCCATGAATAGATTACTAAATTGTGGTATATGTCCACCATGGAATATTATGCAGCCTTAAAAAAGATGGAGACTATACTTCTTTTATGCTTACATGGGTGGAGCTGAAACATATTCTTCTTAGCAAAGTATCTCAAGAATGGAAGAAAAAGTATCCAATGTACTCAGCTCTACTATGAAACCAACACATAAGCACCCACACTTCCATATGAAAGCTGTAACCCAACTACAGCCCAAGATAAAGGGGAAAGAGGAGCGGGAGGGCTGGGGAGGAGGCAGGATGGGTGGAGGGAGGGTAATAGGTCAGACCACACCTGTGGTGCATTTTACAAGGGTATATGTCAAATCTATTAAGTGTAGAGTATAAATGTTTTAACACAATAATTAAGAAAGTGCAGTGAAGGCTGTGTTAACCAGTTTGATGTATTTCAAATTGTATATAAAACCAGCATATTGTACCCCCCAAAAGAAATATAAACATATATTTTCAAATCCAAAGACATTAGCCCTTAGTGACAATAGCTTAAAAATGCTATGTTAACCAGTTCTATGTAAACATTCTAAATGGCATATAAAATCAGTGCATCGTACTCCATAAATGCAATAGTGTACACAGTTATGATCTAATAAAAAATGGAAACATTAAAAAAATTCATATTAGTATTCTTCAGAGAAGTTTCCCTTCATTCATAACTTTAGATTATTTAATATCACCATTTAGAAATTGTTTAATCTACTTTTTTGTTAACTATTATAAAGCAACACAAAATTTTGGTACAAGACAAGGAAATTCATTTGGTATCTGATCCTTGTCCCCCAGGAACTAGTACTGTTATGCTACATGCTAAGAGAGAAGATTTTAAATTCATCGTTCTGAACATATTGACAAAGTCATTGAATCCTAGAAGTTTGCTGACAACTTTCTTGTTGCTGGTTGGTTGGCCAGCAAAAAAGGAAATCTATGATTCTCATGTGTATGTTTCAATAGCAGTAGCTGCAATGTTCTTGTGATGATTTAGGCAGCCACAGATATCCTAGAAATAGCTAATGATAAATTTTACACATGTTCTAAGTCTCAGTGAGATGTTATTTCCTTCCTTTGTTACCTGGAACGTTTCTATCTACCTTTCAAGATCAGTGCAAATGACAACTTCTATTTTCCAAAAGAAGCGATGATAACTGACAATTCTCCTTCCTCCTGATAACACTGCTGTAATACCTATCAAATATATAGGCTTTACATTTTGTTTCTATGTTTGTCTCTTAAGTAGTGTCTCAGTTACTTAAGGACATTGATTTTAAGTCAATCAATTTTGAATTTTAGGCTCCCAGAACAGTGACTGCACTAACAATAGTGCTGAATAAATGTTTATAGCAGCGATTGCTTTTTCCTTCCCCTCCACACACCCTCCCATCATCTTTGAACTTTTTTTCTGTCTCATAGATCTTTAAAAAATTAACTTGGAATAGAAAGAAAATGTAGAATACACCATTGCTATAGTGACACACTTCACCAATTTCCTTATCTCTTGCAGATTCCTCCACGTGAAAATACCTTCCACGTAATGTACCATGAGTCTCAGAGAGGCATGAGAGAGAAAGATATTGGAAAGAGGCTGCAGTATCCCTCACAAAAAAATTTCAATCCCAAATGGAAAAAAAGTGTTCTACAACTTCCACAATGTGAAAAGAAAGTTAATGCATGGGAAATAAAGCCTCCTGATTTCAGTTATAAACTGTATACAGTTTCAAGATTTTCAGAAATATCACCAAGAACCATAAAGGAACAACAAAGGAGAAAAAAAAATGATTTTCCAGAAACAGTGGTTCACCTGCCCAGTATAAGAAATCATCCCAAGGAGGCCATATCTCCCAAGTTTATAACTCGATTTCCACGTCTGGATTCATATAAAGCAAAGTTAATGTTTGTAAAGTGTGGAAAATATCCAAGGGGTGTATATGTCAACCCCAAACCACATGACTTTCGACAGGTAAAAAAAAAAAGCATTTGATTCCCAATAACTTAATACAGATAACAGGAAATATACCTTATTTTCATTCATTTCTTAATTAGGCAAACTATTACTTTTTTAATATATGTGCATTCGATACGTATAATGCTGCATTTGTTTTCTCATGGAAGAATTCAGAAACAAATGATAGACAGAAATTTTAATACCTTGGTTATTGTTTCTGATGGGGTTTTAACTGTCAGGTGGAGTGATGAACTTTCTTAAGCTTAAAGAAAATAGATTTAGATATGACTGGAGGACAGACATCAGTTGCCAGGACTTTGTTATCTAGCAGTAATGAAATAAATATATGGAACAAATGGAAGAATTAATAAGAATATCCAGAAAATAATATTCTGTTACCTTTAATGAGTCTTTCTGGTGATTAATAATTTAAATAATAAGGGGCGGCACCTGTGGCTCAAAGAGGTAGGGGCGCTGGCCCCCTATACTGAAGGTGGCAGGTTCAAACCTGGCCCCGGCCAAAAACTTCAAATAATAATAATAATAATTTAAATAATATGTGGGCAATAATTAGATTTATAATTCAAAATGGTGGTAAGGACTATGGTGATACAAATGATGTCAAAATATAATTCTACTGGAATATGAATACCTATACCTAGGTCTTTAATTTAGTGCATAAATATGACTCTTGCTAGGCAGAGAGAGAAAAATAGGACTGAAAGTGCACAAAAATGTGAGCTAGAATCAATTTATTATACTGCGAAAGTATGGGATAGTGGTTAACAGCATGGCTTCTGAGATCAGATTATTCTGTTCTTTTACTTTTTAATACTTTTGGGCAAGTTGCTAAACCTCTGTCCTTACTTACAATGTGTGATAACAATATCACATTTTATGTGGTTATTTTAAGTAATGAAGGAGACTATATATGAAAAGCACAACAGAGTCTGGAATGTTGCTACATTCAATAAATGTTAACTCTTATGAGCTATTAGGATAAAAATTGGGAAAACTCTAGGAAACCTCCATCAGTAACTTTCTTTACACAAGTTCAGAGCATCTGAACATTTCCATTTGTAGTAAATGAGATATGTTCCCTTTTGGAGATGAGGGAGGTTAAGTTAAATGTTTAATTTTATTGGTTTATTTAAACATACAACTTGTGACAGAATTACAAAATTCAGACAAGTAAAGTTTGAGGAATGGGGGACGTTTTTATTATTATTATTTTTTTATTGTTGAGGATTCCTTGAGGGTACAAAGAACCAGGTTACATTGATTGCATTTGTTAGGTAAAGTCCCTCTTATGATTATGTCCCACCCCCCAAAGCTGTGTTACACACCATGATGCACCATTCCCTACCCTCCCCCCTTCTGCTCTCCCCTTCCCCCACCCCCTACCAAGTACTATGTCACTAATTGTTCTCATATCAGAATTGAGTATGACAGAATCTTGAGTGATACTGGGGAAATTTTCATTTATATTATTCTCTAGAATGGCTTCCATTCCTCTTGGGCATTTTTCTTCCCCTTCTGGGATACCTATAACTCATATGTTTGAACATTTCATAGCGTCCAACAATTCTATCAGTGAACGTTCTGCTTTCTCTCTCTTCTTTTCAGCCACTTTAACTATCTGGGTTATCTCCAGAGCTTTATCCTTACTTCAGCATGATCTAATCTGTTGTTGATACTTTCTATTGCATCTTTGAGTTCCCTAACTGACTGCTTCAGATCCTTCAGCTCTGCTATATCCTTTCTGTATTCTTCATTTGATTCATCTCTTATTTGATTCTGTTTTTGAATTTCCTTTTGGTTATTATCCACTTTTCTCAGCAATTTCTTTCATTGTTGTTTGATTTTTTTCCACTTTCTCAGCAATTTCCTTCATTATTTTCATCATATGTATTCTAAATTCCCCTTCTGTCATTTCTAACATTTCTTTATTGGAATTCTCTGCTGTAGCTACCTTTCAATCCGTAGACAGGGTTACTCTGGACTGGCATTTCATGTTGCCAGGATTTTTCTGCTGATTCTTCTTCTTGAATGCTTTCTTATATCTGTCTCCTTACCCTAATTTTCCTTTTACTTCTTCTCTGGGTTGGGTTATTCCCTTAAGGTAAACAGCTCTTTGCCAGCCAGCTCAGACACAGTACCCCACCACCACCAGGTAGAGAGGAAAGACAAAAGTACTATAAATCAAACCATAACAAACAAGCAAAAACCCTAATAGGATAAAATTGGGGGTAACAAAACAAATAATAGGGGCAGAAACACTGGAAGAAATGAAATTCTAATTATTAAAGAAGGCAAAAATGGAAAATTGTATTTAAACTAGAATAATGGAAAAAAAAGAAAAAAGAAAAATGTCAAAAAAAAATGTTGAAATTAAGAAAAAAAAAACAAAAAACCAGAAACCCCAAAACCAAAAAAACCAAACAGTTATATCTTAGTAAATATTGTCCAGGCAACACGTTATCTTCTGAGGAATGAGAGGTTAATCCCAATGCTGATACAGCTGTATAAGATGGAGACTAGAGGCCTCAGGTGATTTCACAAACCCCTCAGGCTTAGGACTCCTCAGCCCACTTAAAAGACACTCTAGACTGTGAACATTGGCAAAGCAGGAGCTCTCCAAGGAAAGCACTTATCCCTGGGATCTCTCCTGGTGTGGCTGCCTTCTTATCTAGTGCGCCAAATCCAGTTTCCCTCAATGCCCCTGAGGGCCAAGGCTGCTAATCTGCCAAACACTTGGATCTCCACACTTCCCCAGCATCTCAGTCTTGGCCTTTCGGCAGCTTAGTCACTAGATTACTTGTCCAAGGTCTCTGGGTGATCCCCACACTACAACACGCAGGGGCAGCTCTCCCACGATTGCTGTGAAGGCAGCCCACAGCTGAATGGCATTAGCTCCTTACCGGCTCAGCAGCTCAGTCTGGGGTCCCAGACAGTGCCCAGAGTCATCCACACACCAACCCAAGGTCTCCCAAGGCAGTTCAATCGAGTGCCCAAGTCCAGAAAAACCAAAATAGCCCCCAGCCAAGGCTCTTCCCACTTGCAGTCTCGCTGTTGCTGTAGGTACAGCTGCAGGCAGACTCCGACCAAACAAACGGGAACCCACTACTTGCTGGTTTTCCACCGCTTCCATCCTCCTTGTGGGGTCCAGAAGTCTCTCGCTGACCACCTAGGTCACCAGAGGACAGGGTCTGGGCAAAACCCACTGGCCAGAGATACCTGGAGTCTTCTCTCCCCACTCTCACTGCGCCTGGTTACACAGAAGCTGCTACTCGGCCCATATCAGCATTGAGTACATAGGATTCTTGCTTCTCCATTCTTACGATGCATTACTAAGAAGAATGTGTTCCACTTCCATCCAGGTTAATACAAAAGATGTAAAGTCTCCATCTTTTTTAATGGCTGAATAGTATTCCCTGGTATACATATACCACCACTTATTAATCCATTCCTGGGTTGGTGAGCATTTAGGCTGTTTCCACATTTTGGCAATTGTAAACTGAGCTTCAATAAACAGTCTAGCGCAAGAGTCCTGATGGTAAAAGGATTTTTTTTAGTAATGAGATTGCAGGATCAAATGGGAGGTCTAATTTGAGTTCTTTGAGGATTCTTCATACTTCCTTCCAAAATTCTATTAGTTTGCAATCCCACCAGCTGTGTAAAAGTGTTCCCTTCTCTCCACATCCATGCCAGCATCAGCAGTTTTGAGATTTTGTGACGTGGCCCATTCTCAATGGGGTTGGATGATGACTCAGAGTTGTTTTGATTTGCATTTCTCTAATAATTAAGGATGATGAGCATTTATTCCGATGTTTGTTAACCCCTCATCGCTCTTTTGCCTGAGCGATTTAAGGGATTGTTGGCTTTTTTTATGTTGATTAATTTGAGTTCTCTTTAGATCCTAGTTATCAAGCTTTTGTCTGATTCAAAATATGCGTTGTGTAGGTTGCGTATTTGCTTTGGTTGTTGTGGCCTTAGCTATACAGAAGTTTTTCAGTTTAATTAAGTCCCATTTGTTTATTTTTGTTGTTGTAATTGCCATGGAGCCATGGAAGTCTTCCTCATAAAGTCTTTCCCCAGGCCTATATCTGCAGGTGTTTTTCCCATGCTTTCTTTAAGGATTTTTACCATTTCATGCCTTAAGTTTAGGTCTTTTATCCATCTTGAATCAATCTTTACTTTAGCTGAATTTATTTGTTTTTGCTGAGTGAGTTGGAGGCAGAGTGTTATAAATTATGCAACCACTAGATGTCAGGATTTCACAAATTAAACCTCAGTGAATTTTTTTTTTTTTTTTTTAATTAATTTGGCCTCATCTTTGTTTTTGGTCAAGGAGTGGAAAATTTCGTATTAGATAATCTCCTTCTTCAAATTTTTTAATACTTTCCTATATGCTTGTGGCAGGACCTAGAGTCACTTAATAGAAAGAGTCCTGGGTGGCGCCTGTGGCTCAAAGCAGTAGGGCACTGGCCCCATATGCCAGAGGTGGTGGGTTCAAACCCAGCCCTGACCAAAAAGTGCAGAAAAAAAAAAAAAAGAAAGAAAGAAAGAGTCCTGTGAAAATTCTGCTTGATAATCTCAGTTCCCTGTTTTGTGCCACATTGATTCAGTTTTTTAGTGAAAACATTTTGTGTTATTTTATTTGACCACTTTCTGGAGTATGCAAATTATATTTCAGTTCAAATTGGTTCATTTAAACCACTTTAGAAAACATGCTTTGTTTTGCAGCTTCCAAACGGTGCTTATTCCATTCCAGGTTTAGCAAATTATTTAGCTTTGTCCAATATTTTTGCTATGTTTCTATAACAAATTCAGCTCCAGAAAAATAACATGTTACTCTGTGTGCTATAGATTAAGATTGAATTTAAAAGTAAATTGTCTGCTTGGCCCCCATTGCACAGTGGTTATGGTGCCACCCACATACCCTAAGGATGGCAGGTTCAAACCCAGCCCTGGCCAGCTAAACAACTTCAATAGAAAAATAGCCAGGTATTGTGGCAGGCACCTGTAGTCCCCGCTACTTGGGAGGCTGAGGTAAGAGAATCGTTTAATCCCAAGAGTTTGAGGTTGCTGTGAGCTATGATGCCATAGTACTCTAGTAAGAGTGACATAGTGAGACTCTATCTCAAAAAGAAAAAAAAAAGGGAATAAATTGTCAAACTTTGAATAAATATCCTTAATTTCAGCTATTTAAGATACTATTTCTGACCTATTAACACAAGGATAGTTGAAGTACTCCTCCCCATCATAAAATGAATTATTTATACGGAATTTAGATCTTGGATTATTCTTTACAATGTTCATATATATGTTTTAAGTGCTACAAAATCCTCAAAATCACATTTTTGCCAAAAAATATGTACTGTTGGGAAAAATCATATTCCAACTATAGTAAGAAACAAAATATTAGTAGTAATTCAATCTTCTCTTTACACATCTAGTACCAAGATGATTTACCAGACTTTGTGACAACTTGTGAAAAGGATCCTTCGGGAATAAAATTTAAGTCACGATTCTTAAGTACATGTAAGTTGTTATAGAGTTAATGAATATTGCAAAAAACTATATTATATATTAATGATGGTATAGGCAAAAGCTTATAAATAATGGGCTTTTTAAACAATGTAGCCTAGTTTTATGTACCCTCATTTAAATAGGTAATAAAAAAATAATAAAAGGGGGTTTTGCTTATTATCTTTAATAATGTAGTAATTTAAAAAACTATTTGCAACAAGCCATTTACATTGCTAACCACAACTTTTAGTATAATACTGAAGTCTGAGTTTGTAACTCAGTGTGTTATGTGTAGAGAACAAATAGTGTAAGGCTTAAGAGAATAAACTCAGAAGCCAAGCTGTGCAGCTTTGAGTCTGGGCTTCGTTACCGGAAACTTCATTACCTAACGTGTCTCTTGTTTTCCCCAACTGTAAATGAGGATGACAAAAACTCTACGTGATAGAAATATGTTGGGTATTAAATCACCTAATACCATCAGTAAAGCACTTAGTTAATAGAGTACCATGCAGCACCTGATAGACACATGCACACACACGCACACACACATTTGCTATTATTATTATTATGACGCCATTTGTATGGCATTAACCTGTAGTTCATTTTGATTATTCCACAGTCCCTATTTGGAAAAGGATGAATAATACATCATTAATGCAATGTCTACATATTATAATTAAATAGCAATTATAACAAACAATAAGGTGTTAGTCTCTGGATAGTAGGATCATGTTTGCATTTTATTTTCTTCTTTTCAAAGAAGATTTGAAAATGATTTTATAATTGCAAAATTAAAAAAAGAAATAAGAAAGTTTATTTAAATTTGCATTTATCAATTGTCCAGCCATTTACCACCCTTTGGTTCTGATCTCCAAAACTGATACCATGCCTCAGAGGCATCATAACAAAGACATGTGTCATTCATAATTTCTTATTTCTCTTCCTAGCTCTAGAACAGGGGAGTCATATACTGAAAGATGATAAAAAGAAGGACACAATGGAAAGATTTATCACTTACAAGCCTCGTGAATGCACCTGGGACTCAAAACTAATTTTGGCAAAACCCCCATGGCCTGTGAGATCTGGCTCATACACAGTGAGTTGGACTCGTGTCCTCAGCTGTAGGGAAATGTCTCTGGCTCTGTTGTCAAAATTGCTTTAATGCAGGAGTTTGTAATTTGTGGTAGTGTACATGTATACGGTAAAAGAGACTTATCTTTAAAAATAAAGTATGTCTCTGTCTTCTTCTTCTTCTTGAGATGCAAATAGTGGA
Source organism: Galagoides demidoff (assembly GCA_963574575.1). Classification (NCBI taxonomy): domain Eukaryota; kingdom Metazoa; phylum Chordata; class Mammalia; order Primates; family Galagidae; genus Galagoides; species Galagoides demidoff. The sequence continues at coordinate 42,702 of CAUYQV010125236.1, forward strand.
TTATCTAAACATTTGGATTTTCTTTTCTCATCACAAAGATAGTTGGACTAAGGCCTAAATATCATAAGAAATTTTTCCCAAATTTACTCCCACCTCACTGGGAGCTCGTGAGCAATTTAGTGAGTTATACTCAAGAAGTTCTGACAAGAAGGCTTTGTGGTACACCCATAAAACAATGTTGAGAACACATACTTTTAGCACGGCTCAAATTCTGACCGAGGATGCTTTGTAAACCCTGCATGCCTGGATAGGAGGATCAGAAGAACAAGACGTGAGTCTGGGGTACATAAAAGCTTTTAAAGCAAAGATTATTAGTTTTTTTTAATAAACAAATTGTACTAAACAATTAAAATTAATCCATGTTTGCTTTCATTGACTTCCTTTGTACCATTTTCCTTAAGAGACACTTGAGGAGGCGTGATGCGTACAGCGCATTTATGGATCGGGTGGAAGAAAAGTTTATGAAGATGTGTCAGATCAGGTATGCAAAAAATTTAGGTTTTATTGTTGAATACTTACATCAACATTTTAGAATTACTACCCAATTATACTATTTTATATTCCAAATGTCTTTTATAAGGAAAGTATGAAAAGAACAACATTTTCCCAAATATAACCTATAGGTTTCCATACAGAAAGACAAAGTCATATCTCAGCAAATAATGGTGCCCTACAGGGGAGAAGGGATATTTATTGAATATCTGCTATGAAGCAGGCATCATGCCAAGAGCGTTAGATGCAGATTGCATTTCACTTCCCGGGGCTCCATCTCACCTAAACAACAGCCCTATAATCACATCTCATCATATTTTGGTGCATTCTCCTCCCTAACCATGTCCTCTCTCCATGCCCTCCATCTCCACGTCATCCCTGGGTAGAGCAGCGCCTCCTGTTATCTTCAGGTTGTGAGTCATCTGCAAGTAAAACATTTGCATGGCATGCTGAAATCAACAGCAGAGAATTCTGGATCATTCAGATAAGGCTTGGTTGGGAAACTCATTTTTATATATAGCATATTTATAATAAAAAACGAGCATATATTTTATGGAAGATAAATATTGAATTTGCATTGCACTTGCAAATAAAAGCATTTAATAACTATGGGCTATTTAGCTTTTCTCTTTTTTGTTGTGCCAGTTTAAGTAAGTTGTGCTTTTCAAACACTATGCCCATCTAATCTGATTTGTTGACTTTATTAGTACAAAATTATTCATAATATCCCCTTACTATCATTGTTCTTGTCTGTAGAATCTGTAATTTTGTAACCTCTTACATTGCTAATGTTGGCAATTTGTGTTTTCTCTTTTTTCTTGATGCTAGAGGTTTGGCAATCTTATGGACCTTTTCAAGGACTTAGATTTCTTAATTTTCTCGATTGTTTGTTTTTTATCTCCTTGATTTCACTCTAATTTTTTTCTTTCTTTTTTTAAAATTTGGGTTTAATTAGCACTACCTTTTCTTGATTCTAAGTACAAGCTTTTATCTCTGGTAAATTAACATCTGTCCCCTTTTTAAACATTGGCGTTCAAGACTATAAAGTTTCCTCTGAGTACTGCTTCATCTATATCCTGTGAATTTTGAAATGATGTGTTTCATTATCATTCTATTCATGTATTTTCTAACCTCCCTTATGAAATGTCTATCTTATATAGCCTAAGGATTATTAGAAATATGGTCTTTGTTTCCCGACACTTGGAGAGTGTTTATATTTGTGTTATTTAGTACAGTACCACTGGCCATGTCTGCATATTAAAATTACAATTAAAATTTAAATCTCAGTAGCGAAGTTGATCTAGCAACACTTCAAGTGCTCAATAGTCATATGTGGATAGTAACTATCACTTTGGGCAACAAAAATATTCCCATCATTTCCACCGTTTCAGAAAATTCTACTGGAAAATTTTATTGTTATTGATTTCTACTTTACTACTACTGTAGTCAGAGAATGTATCCCGTATAATTTCTGACCTTTGAAATTTATTGAGACATGTTTTATGGTCAGAAAGACATAATGGACTGAAAACAGGCTGTCTTGGTGGATATTTTGCATGCACTTGAGTTTACACAATCTGGGCGTCATGCTGTAGAACTGTCAATTGAGTTAATATATTCTGCATCTTTATTAATTTTTTTTATTGTTTGGATACAAAGAATTAGTTTACACTGATTGCATTTGTTAGGTAAAGTCCCTCTTATAATTGTTTCCTGCCCCCAAGAGGTGAGTCATACATCGTGACCCTCATCCATCCTCCTCCCTCCTCCCCTTTCCCCACTTGCTCATTACCCTCCACCCCCCTTGTATTAGCTCATCTTCTTCCTTCATATTAGAATTGAGTATATTGGGTTCTTGCTTCTCCATTCTTGTGATGCTTTACTAAGAGAATGTGTTCCACCTTACTCCAGGTCAGTACAAAAGATGAAAATTCTCCATTATTTTTTTAATGGCTGAATAGTATTCCATGGTAGACACATACCACCACTCGTTAATCCATTCCTGGATTGGTGGGCATTTAGATTGTTTCCACATTTTGGTGCTTATAAATTGAGCTGTGATAAACAGTCTAGTGCAAATGTCCTTATGATAAAAAGATAATTTCTTCTGGGTAGATGCCCAGTAATGGGATTACAGGATCAAATGGGATGTCTAGTTTGAGTTTCTTTGAGGATTCTCCATACTTCCTTCCAAAAAGGTTCTATTAGTTTGCAAGCCCACCAGCAGTGTAAAAGTGTTCCCTTTTCTCCACATCCTTACCAGGTGATGTGGGCCATTCTCACTGGGATGGTATCTCCTGGTGGTTTTGATTTGCATTTCTCTGATGCTTAGGAACAATGAGCATTTTTTCATATGTTTATTAGCCATTCATCTGTCTTCTTTAGAGAAAGTTCTATTCATGTCTCTTGCTCAGTGATATATGGGATTGCTGGCTCTTTTTATGTTGATTAACTTGAGTTCTCTGTAGATCCTAGTCATTAAGCTTTTGTCTGATTCAGAATATGCAAATAGCTTTTCCCATCCTGTAGGTTGTCTATTCACTTTGGTTGTTGTCTCCTTAGCTGTACTGAAGTTTTTCAGTTTAATTAAGTCCCATTTGTTTATTTTTGCTGTTGTAGCAATTACAGAATTCTGGGCTGCAAATTGTTTTGTTTAATAATGTTGAAGATGAATGATCATTCTCTTCTGGTTTGGAAGGTTTCATAGGTCAGTTGGTGCTTACTCCTGGATGCTAACAGACTTTTCTCTTTTATGTTGACTTTGGACAGACTCTTTAGAATGTTTCTTGGAGAAGCTCTGTTTTAGGTTAGTTGACCTGGGATTCATTATGCATCTAAAAGTAGCATGTCATGGGCAGCTCCTGTGGCCCAAAGGAGTAGGGCACTGGCCCCAATATGCCAGGAGTGGTGGGTTCAAACCCAGCCTGGGCCAAAAACTGCAAAAAAAAAAAAAAATTAATTAATTAAATAAAAGTAGTATGTTAGGATCTTTAGTAAAATGCAGGAAGTTTTCACTACCCCTTCAGGGATCCCTATTATTCATATGTTTGAACGCTTCATGAAGTCCTGTTGTTCTCTAAGAGACTATTCTGCTTTCTATCTCTTATTTCTATCGCTTCTTTTCCGCCTCTTTAATTACCTGGGTTAACTCAAAAACTTTATCCAATGATCTAATCTATTGTTGATACTTTCTACTGCACCTTTACATTCCCTGATTGTCACTTTCATGTCCTTAAGTTCTGCCATACCCTTTCTATATTCTACATATCTCTCATTGTCTTCTGGTTCTGTCTTTTCATTTTCTCATCCATTCCCTTTATTTTTTATCATCCATATTTTAAAGTCCCTTTCTGTCAAATCCATTAGTTCTTTATAGGTGGAGTCTTCTGTAGTAGCTGCCTCATGGTCCCTTGGAGGGACCCTTGCTCTGTTTTGGTTTTTCATGTTACCTGAATTTTTCTGTTGGTTCCTCCTCATGTGTGCTTTCTTCTTGTTCATCTCCTTATTCTCCTTTTTCCTTCTCACTTCCTCCTTTGCTTCTAATTACTTTGTCTCAAAGCTTAGGTGTTGATTTGGCCTCTTGGTATAAGGCCAAAAGGAAGAGAAGTATAAAGAGAAACAAGAGGAAAAGAAAGAAGAAAAGAGAAAAAGAAAAGAAAAAGAAAAAAGGAAAGGAGATGAAAGAAATGAATGAATTGAAGAACAGGAGAGAAGGAGGACAGGAAGAGAGAATAAGAGTGATAGAAGAAATGGTATTGATTGGCACAGTGCTAAGGCCACAGCTGTAACTCTAGAATTTTGAGGGACAGGGCTGGGTGGATTCCACAAGATCAGGAGTTCCTTACCAGCCTAAGCAAAGCCAGACTCTTCCTGTGCCAAAAATAGGAAGAGAGGGAAAAAAGGCAAAAACAAAAATAAGAAGGAAGAAATAGATAAAAATGGAAAAGATACAGAAAAATTCTGCAGTGTGGATTTGCCAATACTGTCTTCCCATGGCCAAAGGTAGACGAGCTCCCTAGACCATAATCTCTTGACCTCCTTGAGCCACACTACTGCCATGACCTCTCCACCAGACCACAGTCATGCCACCCCGGCTCTCAGGGAAAAATGGAGAAAAGAAAAAAAGAGAAGATAATAATAACAATATAAGAATAGATAAAGAAGATTAAAAATACAGTTCTATGAAATAAAGGAGAGAGAGGCAGGAGAAAAAAAAGAAAGAAGAAAGACCCAAAAGAAGGGAGGGGACATCTTAGCTGTTGCATGAACAGTTTATGGGGGAAAGATGAGAAAAGTCTTTCTTTCAAAAGACAGGATGGAGAGGAGTGAAATAGAATAAATGAGGTTAAAGTATTGGAACCAAGAATACAGGAGCCCTTGCTCTTGATAAAAGTAAAAATGGATGATGTTAGCTATAGAACCAACAAACAAATTAGCAAAAACAAAACAAAAGAAGACAAGCACAAATGTCCAAAAACAGCAGCAGCCTCTGCAACAAAGAAAAAAAAAAAAAAAAAAATATATATATATATATATATATATATATATATATATGAAGGCACAAACTTTAATTGCAATATATATGTTGCAATATATTGATATATTGCTGGGACACCAGGTGGTGCTGTGAGGTTTTTTTTAATTTTTAAGTAGTGGGAGAATCCAGCCAGGAATCTCTCTGTACTTATCAGGCATGGTCCTGGGTTCCTGGCTTGGTTGCGCTGGGTGATTGTCTGATTGTTTCCTCAGCATTAAGACCCGCTGAGTTGGGATCAGAAAGTTCTCCGGAATCCTTCAGAGGCAGTTATCACAGTTTCGCTGACAACAGCTACCACGGAGGTGCCGGAGTCACTCATCCTGTCCCAGAGTGGCAGTCTAATCCTAGCAGACAGATCTAAGACAGCTGTGCTTTAGGCCCTTGCTATGCAGTCCCCACACACGACCTTCTCATGACCTTCCCACGATGGTGGCTCCCTGCTAGCCACCAAACCAATGGTAAATCTAATCTGACCTCACCTGGTCTCACCTGTAGGACTCAAATCTGGCTGCTGTATACTGTTCAAGTCCGCCCACTCTTCCAAGCTTTCCACTGAACCAGTAGCTTCCCCTGAAATCTGAAAACTGCAAAAGGCTTCCTCCTGTCCCTGGACCTCGGTGTGGGGCTGGCTATTCCCGCCAGCTCCCAAACACTTGCCTGCTGAATCAGACCTCCACCACACCATATCATAGACTTTGTCCTGTACGCCACCACCTCGCTATGCACCCTAAGCTGTGACTCCTGGTAAGGTCCAGGTCCCAGAGCCAGGTATGGCTAATTCTCTTTTTTTCCGCAGTTGTACTAAGAGAGCTCAGGGAAATGATCCTTCTGGTCTACTGTCTTGCTCCACCTTGTGAATTATAGTTTGAAATAAAATGTACTTAATCCTGTAAGAGATTTACTATCATAGGGACTATAAAGGAAGTATTCACATGGTGCTCCTGTTAGACTGCTTTAAGTGTTGCCTGAAAGAGTTTAGTTCTTTGATCAAATAATTCTTATTTTTCCTAGTTTGCAAATAAATTCTAGAAAACCGTCAGCAACAATGTCAAAAGTCTAAGTTTCAAAGACAGTGTTTATGCTTCTCATATCCTCCCAATCTTCATCACTCCAGAAAATTTCTGCCTGACATCCCACAGCCAGAATCTATATATCCCTGCTGGAAGCTTTTTGCTGGCAGCTTGCCCACAGCAGGTCAGAAGTGCCAGGGTTCTAATGCCTCTCAGCAGCGGTCCTCAACCAATAACTAATGTAATTGTTTGACACCTTTCCCCAGAGTTCCTCAAGGGATTTAACCTCCAACTGTGCCAGTAGTCACCTGCATTTACTTGGCCTCTTTATCTTCCCTGTTTCACTTGCCCACCTTCTTACCTTTGTTTTCCAGCTCACCTCTGGTTTCTCAAACTGTGGGTCATGACCCACAGGAATTGTATTAAAGGACCATGTCATTAGGAAGGTTGAGAACCACTGCTCTAGAATCCTTTTGCAGTGTCTGCTTCTGGGGAAACCTAAATCAAGACACCAGGAGGCAGTGCAATGATCTTAGAAGGCAAAAAGCCTACCTTGCCGTGTGCTCTTGGGCAGATTACTTAGCCATCCCCCGCCACCCTCAGTTGTGCATCTGTAAAATCCCAATGACTTGTATCTTTAGACACAACACCAGGAGTTTAGGTCACACCGTGACTTATAAGTTCTCGGCCTTTTCTTTGTTCATGTGTCAATGTTATTATTGAGAAGAGGGTGGGAACACAGATTAATATAGCAGATAGAGTTTGGGCTTTGAGTTTGGTCAAATGGGTACATATTATAATCTATCTATTATTGTGTCATCTCAGATGATTTGCTTAAATTTTGAGCTGATTTTCTCAGGTTTCTGGAAAATTAAATAAGTGACATATATAAACTGCTGACACAGCCCCTCATGTCTTCTTGATGCAATTATTAATGTAGCTATACAGCTGTGCATGACCATAGAAATGTTACTTATTGTCTGTGACTTAGTGGTCTCACCTGTAGAATGACAGTAATAATAGTAGCAGCTGCATGGTTAATAGAAAAATCAGAGTTTGTATTTATGAAACACTTGGAAATAGCACCTGACACTTAGTAATTATTACATAAGTATTTTAAGAATAACAGTTGAGTATATTTTCTGTGCACAAAGTAAAATACATAGAATATCCAGGGACTGGCCAAATCAAGAGCTTTCTGTAAGACAAGAGAGAGGGAGAGGATATTCAGTAAGATCAGTCTTTGCACTTTTGTGAGGACAGCCCAGAGTGCACTGTCAGCAGGCAGCTCTAAGAGGACAAGATGACAGATAAATGTATAAAGAGTCAATAGATGGCCATAAAGCTGTATTCAAATGGGCAAGAATTCATTTTATATTTATAAGTGATGGGTAAGGGGTCACCCACCCAATGATTTAGAGTATAGACTTGTCCTGACAAAGTTTACAAAATTGCCATTTCAATTGCAATATCCTGCTGCAAACATATAAAACTATCGATTCTGATAGCAATAGCAGGGTCTCCTCCTTTATAGATGGTATTTTGGTTTGACCTTAGTAGTTGGTGGCTCCCTGAGAACACAGGCTCCAGCCACAAAGTAAATAGCGTGGTAGTCCATCACCAACAATTTCTTAAAGAGGTTACAGAAAACTAGAGACCACTGCTGACTATAGCACTGTGGATTCACGGCCTCCAGCCTCAGTCGGAATTTTAATCTTCATAGATGCCACTGAGAGGCATACCTCAAGAGCAAATGTCCCTCAGTAACCCACAGATTTTTTTAAAAAATAAAAACATTTTATCTGACAAAATATTTCTTATTTGTTTTCCTTTTTAAAACATATATAATATATTTAACAAATTAAACCCTGTGAAAGTTCAACAAAAGAGCTTTCTTTTTCTCAAACCATGAATTTCAAATTGCAGTTGAATCTCCCTCTCCTTCAAATGAGAACAACTTTGGCAGATCCTATAGATTTTCAATCACTTTACATGTAGTAGACATCTCATTTCTGGAATTTAATGTTCAGCCACGAAAAAATTCTGTAATGTAATTTGAAAAGCTTCTGTAATTCAATTTTTGTTCAGGATAAAATATATAGAGAATACCAAAACATACATACACATTTTAAGAGATGTTAATTTATGTATTATTTTTTGAAGTTGAATTGAAGGTACCATTTTATTTGCCATGTACACACCTTTTAGGAATAATAAATGTTACTTCCAGCAAGATCTCTTAAAATACGTATACATTTCTTTTGGCACCTGTGTATATATTTCCATTTCACACCATGCATAAAGAAATCAATTCGTGGGTGGTGCCTGTGGCTCAAAGGAGTAGGGTGCAGGCCCCATATGCTGGAGGTAGTGGGTTCAAACCCAGCCCCAGCCAAAAACTGCAAAAAAAAAGAAGAAGAAGAAGAAGAAATCAATTTGTATGGTTATAGATTTACATTAGAAAGGAAAAATAATGCTTTTAGAATAAATTTGGAAAAATAATAACTTGTTATTCATGAAGAAATATTATTAAAAGGTATTTATAAAAATGACTATGTTTTACCTGACTATGCAAACTACAAAACTCCTACCAGACATCACTAAGAGGGAAAAGGCAGCCAGATATCCTAGAAAAGATATTTGCTACTCAAATAACCAAGAAAATTATTTGTATTAATAAGTATAAAAAACTTATGCAAATAAATTCAAGAATAGGCAAGCAAGCTAATAGAAAATAATAGCTATTTCACACAAGAAGATATTCAGATGAAAAAACATAAAAATATGCTCATCTTCATAATTAGGGAAATGCAGTCAGATACACAATGGACTACTGCACGCATACCAGGATAACTGGAATGAAAAATATAAACAAGATGAAGCATAGACAAGGGTATGGACCAACTTGAACTTCTATGCACTTTGAGTATAAATTGGGACAAGTAATCTAAAAAATTATTTTGCAATATATTCTAAAGTGGAATATATGTATGTATGATTTAGGACATAGAATCTCATCCTATGTACTATTATATATAGTTAACTAAGACATATATGGCATTATGTATGTGCCCTAAAAGATGTGCTCATAGAAGAATTGTTTATGATAACCTTCACGCTACTGGCAAGGACAATGCCAATAAATAGTAGAATGGATAAAGTATGATATATTTACAATATGGATTATTACTTAGCAAAGAAAATCAACAAAGTATTATCTTATGCAGCAACATGGGTGAATCTCACAAACATCCTAATGGTTTTTTTAAAAGCCATATGAAATATATGTTCATTATATTATTACATTTATATGGTTGAAAACATTTGTCCATATATAAGAAATCAGGAAATTGGCTTTCTTTGGTTTGAAGGGAAAGAAACCAATAAGAATTTCTGAGCACTGAAAATGTAGTACTTCCTAACCTGGGTCCTGGTTACTTAAATGCATTTTACTTTGTGATACCTCATAGATATAGTTTAAGATCTAATTATTTATTTATTTATAAGTATCTGCATTATGTATAAAACTTTAATGTAATTGAGAGTTTTCTTTTCTTTTTGGTACGTTTTTTCTTTCTGGGAGATGAGAGCAGTAGTGTCATCATAGCTCACTGTTGGTGCCTCTATGGCACCCCGTTACTTTTGTTGGTGAGTGCTGTGGCACCCCGTTGTCATGTGAAGGAAAGAGCTGGGACACAGATTAGAAGTACAATGCTTGCAAGAGTTGGACTTCCCATAGGTGTAGGGAAACCTTGAGCAACGTCTGTGGTGGCCTTTTACTGAAACATTATACAACAGGTGTGGGGGCTCACACACAAGGATCACATGCTTAATGGTCCATACATGCTCTTTCCCCACTGGCTCCACTCCCACCCTGTTGCACCACACATATTCAAGGTCCAACAATGCTTGCTAAGGAGCGACCTATCTTATCTCAAGAAAATACTCAGTTGCTTGAGGGCTTGTGTCCAGACCGCAAAACATCTCCATGCTGGCCAGGCAATTGTCTCCCTTCCAGCACCTTCCTCAAGAACCAGTGACCACTCTTACAAGCCTGGTGCTCAGTCTCCTATAGATCACTGCAACCTTAAACTTCTGGGCTCAAGTGACCCTCCTGCCTTAGCCTCTCAAGTAGCTGGAATTACAGGTGCACAACCATGCCCAGATAACTTTTCTATTTCTGCTATGTTGCTCAGGTTTGTCTTGAATGCCTGGCCTCAAGCAATCCTCCTGCCTGGGCCTCTCAAGATGCTGGGATTACAGGCCTGGGACACTGAAGAATTTGATTTTAATTGCTTTAAATTTCAAATGGGGGGGTAGGAGAAGAGGAGTGTAGGGAGAGGGAAGGAGGGAGGGGGTCATTGGGTATAACATACCTCTTGGGGATGGGTCACAATTATAAGAGGGACTTTACCTAACAAATGCAATCAGTGTAACCTGGTTCTTTGTACCCTCAATAAATCCCTAACAGTAAAAAGTAATATTAAAAAAAGAAAGAGACATAAGAAAGAAAGTCTCACCCATTCTAAATTAACCCTTTAATCCAACATCCAACTCAAAACTTAATCGTTCTTCTCAACAAAAGCTTTCCCCACAGCTCAGGGATATGGAGAAGGAAATATTTTCTCATGTTTTTCTTTTTCTGCACCTTCTCCCCATCACACTTCATTGCTTTTTGGTCTGCTTTTTATCTCTAAGGTGTTGGTGTCCAGAGAAGAAACGGAAGAAACAGGGGTAAAAATCTCAGGTAAGAGAGACTGCTGTAATCGCTATTGATATCCTCTGCGTGGCAGATGTCCAAATAGTGACTGCCTTTTGGAAGACATTTTTGTCAATTTTTCTCTATCCTGAGCGGAAACTTCTTTCAGCACAGTCCTTTGTGGAGGACTAAACTTCCTTGGCTTTCCTTAAGTCCCTGCCTCAGTCCACTGCCTCTGACAGGTCTGACAAGAGGCATCTTATCATTGATGAGATCACCCACGAGATGGGGAGCCCAGTTATTTTATTTATCCACTGTGTTCACAGGACCCTCCATACAGTGCACCAAGTGTGAGAGGACATGTTTTCCTTCCTCCTTTCCCTCACCCTGTGAGCCATTCATGTTTTATTGTCTATGTTAGAAGCAGGTACAATCCTCTATGATCCAATGCACACCTCCTAGGTTAAAGGAAACCACCCCTCCACTGAGAACTTCCATATGGCCAGTGGCCTCTGCACACTCTGCCCCTCTGCAAGAGTCCACCCAGAGGCATCTGCTGATTTCCTTCTCTTATGGGCAGCCCAGTCTACAAAGATGATAAGCCTGAGCATTCATGAAACAGCTCACCTCATTTTCAGGGATCACCTCATTTTCTTTCCTCACAGGAACCAGAATGGGTATTCCTCAGGGCTTTTCCTCCCCAGGAACAATGGTGCCTACTTAAAAAAAAGCAAAAAGCCTGCAGGTGTTCAATTGTTTACTTACTTAATTTGTTTTTGGAATAGAAGGTGAGAATAGGAAGTCTGGTCCATCTATACAGTCTATAGGGATTTATCCTTTAGCAGTTTCTCTATGGAAAGTCAGTGTTCCTACCATGTTTCCCCCAAAATAAGACCTACCCCCAAAATAAGCCCTAGCAGGATTTCTATGCAATCGTTAAATATAAGTCCTACCCCATAATAAGACCTAGTGATGGATGTGGCTATGCAGCATATCTGCATAGCCATGCCATGCATTTCAGCGCAGAGAAATTTTCCCCTGAAAATAAGCCCTAGTGTGTCTTGAGAAAAAATAAATCTAAGACAGTGTCTTATTTTGGGGGAAATATGGTATCTTTTAGCATTAGCTTGGGTTTTTGTCTCATCTGAAGACAACAGGAAACATCCAATTTAAACATTGCCCTTAAACTTGTATTTCTTGGCTAGGGAGCTCCCAGTTCCCCCCACCTAGGTAAGAAGCCTCTGTAACACCTTCACCCTCCTGGTGCTGATGGAGAAGGAAATGTTCAATTGTGGAAGACAGGATGTATTTAGGAGTCTCTGATTTTTGCATCATTTAGTTGGCATTGACACAGCAAACTAAGGAATGTGCAATCACTTTCATAACCATGACCTCACTCAATTCTCGTCAGCCCCCACAATGTTTAGTTAGGTACCATCATTACTGTTATAATTTCATAAACTAGGAAATTAGAGTCTTCATTAGGAATGTGATGTGAACAGCACTTATTTGAGATGGTGCTGAAACACTCAGGGGGTACTGTAGCCCTCATTTGCATGTACATACTTTTTGATAAGTTACCAAAAATAAATTAACTATTTGGCTGACACGATATAGTTCAAATTCCATACCAGAATTGTATTCATGTTCAACCATTTCATATTGTTGTCCCACTTCTTGGAGCTTAGTTTTAGCTTTCTCTATTGTGAAGAAGAAGATTAAACAAATGACATCTAACAGTTACCACCAAGTGTCTGGTCTCAGGAGCGACCTATCAGGTAAGCCTCATCTCTTACAGAAGCGAATTCAGGAAATTCTGTTAACACCATGTCTCTTCTGTTCACTTAGATAGCTGATGGTCCAAAGCAGCACAGGGGTTCCTGAACTCCCCCTCGAATGTTCATCTTCTGTGCATTTCCTAATAAGAGCAAGGATGAATTTTGGCACCATCCTGGATTCCAGGGAAATCTGCACTCTCCAGAGGCACAAGAAAATCCTAAAACAACAAATGTTCTCAAACAAAAGCTGCATAATTTCAATTCCCTTGTTGCAACATGGATGAATGTACTGTTATCAGGTTCTTGATTCAGTTTATAAACTTGAGATCTTGCAACTGCGAGAGGAAATGCTGATAAAAGTTGTGCTTTCTGTTTATACCCAAAATTATAGCGATGCTCTACTCTCAGTGTAAGCTAAGAATAACACATAAATAAGAAGTATACTAATTTGGACCACCAAATTTCATGTTTGCCTCCTTCATAGAAAAAAAGAATTTTCTATATATAGTATATATTATTTTAAAGGATAACTATTATACCATGTGTGCAGAAGTAATAGTTGATGAAAGCTCAAAACTTTTACTTAAAAAAATACAGAATGAAGGTGAAGTGGTTCAAATACAAATAGGACACCTTCCCAGGAGGTTATTATCCAAAGATTAAAAAGTAGGAAAGTTTAATTTTTGGCATGGCAAAGTACTTCTAAGCTTTACATTGTTCCTAGAAGTAGATTTTACTTCAGGAATTGCAGGATTCCAGATAGTTTGTGATAGTGTGTATTTCTCTAAAAATGAAATCAAAGGATGTGTGTATGAGCTTTGCATTCATGTGTACAGAACAGCCTGGGTTGAAACAATCAAAATTTGCTTGTTCCACAGGATATTGATATCAAAATCTGAATTTTTACTTTTAAAGCTTTTTCTAGTATATTTTTAAAATCTAGCTGATAGCTTCAACCATGTTGAAGAGAGATGTTCAACTAGCAGAGATAATAAATGTCCTTCCTGAAGATTATCAGGTTTAGAAAATTTATAATTCCAAGCAGGGCAAAGATTTCTCTCTTAACGTATGGAAACCATTTTCTAAAATTTTGTTTTAAAATCTCCAGGGAAAGAAAACAAATGGCTTGAAATTTCTTCTTTGTTTCTGATAAATATTCGATAACTATCATTTTAAACGGAACCAGGCAAGTGTCTAATTTAGTGCCACTGCCAGTTTAATCAAATTGATTATCCTACCTTCCTCCCTGTTTCACTATGAAAACTGGTTGACATAAAGTCAAATGGGTATTCAATAGCTGTTTCCGTGAGCAACATTATTTGGAAAGATGAGGCAATGAATTAAATCATTTCCCCAAAGATGTTTTACATAATTCAAGTTCCCTGGAATTTTAATAGATAATCATCTATGAAAAGGAAAGTGTTATTTAGAAAAATAAATGTGGCAAATACTTGATTAAATAAATCAGAGAGGTTAATTTACTCAGGGAGTATAGAAAGGTTGCAATGCCCCAGGACTTGGTGACTGGCCCCATCCTTCTTATCTACATACACTCCCTCTGCAGTCTCATCCATTCTTACTGCTGTAAATGTTGTCTTTATGCCTAAGATTTTCTACTGTCTATACCTAGCCTTGGCATCTCTCTTGAACTCCACACTCTTAGACTGTTATCTATAACAACCTACTTGACACCTCCTCATAATGTCTAACGGTCCTCTCAAACTTGCCCTATCCAAAACTTTCCTAGATATTATTTCCCAGTCCTCCCACAGCCTGACTAGTCTCAGTAAAAAGAAAAGAAAACATGGCTCAGCACCTGTAGCTCAAGTGGCTAAGGCACCAGCCACATACACCTAAGGTGGCGGGTTTGAATCCAGCCCAGGCCTGCCAAACAATAATGATAGCTGCAACCAAAAAATAACCAGGCATTGTGGCGGGCACCTGTGGTCCCAACTACTTGGGAGGCTGAGGCAGGAGACTCACTTGAGCCCAGGAGTTGGAGGTTGCTGTGAGTTGTGATGCCATGGCACTCTACCCAGGGGGACAGCTTGAGGCTCTGTCTCAAAAAAAAGAAAGGAAGATGGACTCACTCTTCTCTCCATTTTTATCTCACATCCTATGAGCGGTTACATCATGAACTCAACTACTTTTCACTTTCTCCAATAAGTACACTGGTCCCTGTCATCTACTGCCTTTGTTACTGTACTAGCTTCCTATCTGAAGAACACTGGAGGCCCATACCCACCCACCTTTGTCTACTCTCAACATAAGGGGCAGAGTTGTTTGCCCTTTTTTTTTTTTTGGCCAGGGCTGGGTTTGAACCCGCCACCTCAAGCATATGGGACTAGCACCCTACTGTAGAAGGTTCCCTTCTCTCTGCATCCATGCCAACGTCTGTAGTTTTGGGATTTTTGTGATATGGGCTAATCTTATTGGAGTTAGATGATATCTCAAAGTGGTTTTTTGTGGGTTTTTTGACAGACTCTTCAAAGTGGTTTTGATTTGCATTTCTCTGATGGTTAAGGATGAT
>CAUYQV010125240.1:0-11103 GCA_963574575.1 Galagoides demidoff
AGAATTGATTCCTTCCAAGGCCTCTGTCCTTGGCTTTCAGATGACCTTCTTTTTCCTAAGTCTTCATGTGGTCTTTCCTCGCTGACCACATCTGCCTCCAAACTTCCTCTTCTCTTAAGGAATGGATTAGGGCCAACTCTAAAGAGACCTCATTTTAACTTTATTACCTCTTTAAAGGACCTCGCTACAAATACAGTGACATTCAGGTTAAGACGTCAGCATGTGAATTTTGGGAGGGACCCAATTCAGTCCATAACACAAACCTAGGATAAGTGTACATGCCTAAATTTAGCTGCAGTGTAAGTGTTAAGGAAAGGCTCGGGAAATAGAACTCTGAAATAATTCTCTATGAACCAGTTTGGAAATTTAAGGGGAGCAATTTTCACTCACAATGGCAAAACAAGTATATGGTATATTAACCAGCAAAAAATGAGATATAAGCCTAATAATTAACAAGTAAGATTTCTGTAGAAAAAATATAATTATGTAACGGTACATAAGTGTTTAACTGTATGACATACATCACATTTAACTGACGTGTATTTAAGAGAAAAGGGGCTTGGGAATGCAGAATTCCAATATTGTTGTTTAAATACCAGAATTAGCCAATTAAAAAGCGTAATGGGGCTCAGCACCTGTGGCTCAAGCAGCTAAGGCACCAGTCACATACATCTAAGCTCGCTGGTTCAAATCCAGCCTCGGCCTGCCAAACAACAAGGACGGCTACAACCAAAACAAAAACAAAAACAAATAGCTGGGCATTGTGGCAGGCACCTGTAGTCCCAGCTACTTGGGAGGCGGAGGCAGGAGAATCACTTGAGCCCAGGAGTTGGAGGTTGCTGTGAGCTGTGATACTATGGTACTCTACCGAGGGCAACAAAGTAGGACTCTGTCTCTAAAAAAAATAATAATAATAAGTAAATAAATAAAAATAAATACATATATCCATTCTTTTCAAAATCATAAATTAAATGCAATCATAATCAGAACAATAAACTTTCTATGGAGATTGACAAGCTGATTCCAATTTTCATCTGGAGGAGAAAATGAAGGATAATTAACAGAAGAGCAATGCTGGGGGGAGGTGTCATCCCTAACAAATCTCTAAACAGACTATTAACTCACACCAATTAATGCAGGGTGGTATTTGCATAGGCACAAACAAAGAGATCAATAGAATAAAATAGAATAGAAATAGACAGGGGCACATAGGTAATTCGATACATACTGAAAATCAATTCAAAAAGATGGAAAAAGCAATAGCCATATAGCAAAGGACCATGTAACATTGACAATCTAACTGGAAACACATAAAATTGTCTTTCTGACCTGTGATACCAAAAATAAAGTGTAGGTGAATCTATAGACCAAATACGAGAAGCAGAATTATAAAAGTTTTACAAGAAAACATAAAATAGATCATTTGAGACAGAGAAAGCCTAACCTAAGGGGCTATAAAACCCAGAAGCCATAAGGGAAGTTGCTGGGAAACGTAATTGCATAAATGTTTGTTGTAATTGCTTGAAGAAAGACACTATTAACGAAACTAAAACACGAGCAAAGGATTAGAAGAAAATGTGTGCAATATTTAAAACAGCTTAACACCAGAATTATGACTCTGTGTGATCCTGGGCAAATTTCATGAGTTCATGATGCCTCACTTTTCTCATCTAAAATAATTGGGATAATTTTTGCTATGAAATTCATTACAGTTAATTAAAGGCTTATGCCATGTCAGGGTTCTAAGAGTTCTACACACATTAACTCATTTAATGCCTTGATTCATTTAACTTCCCAGTATAAGTTAGATACAATCAGATAAGACATAAAATGCTTAGCATAGTCCTAACTTCACACAGCACTTGTAAAACATTCGTTGTTATCATCACCACTTAGTAAATATTTTTCCACTTCTATAACACTCATATGGCGTTTCATACATGCTGGGCAATTTGGCATTGTTCTAAGTCAAGGTTGTCCAATCTTTTTTCTCTGCCACACATTGGAAGAAAAAGTGTTGTCTTGGGCCACATATTAAATACACAAACACTAAAAGAGTTGATTAGCCAAAAAAAAAAAGACCTATGCATACTTTTTGTGATATACAACACCCCAGAGAAGCAAGAAAAATGTCCTCATAAAATCAGCATGTGGCCCTCAGGCTGCAGGTTGGACACCCCTGCCTATATATGTTAATTCATTTAATATATTCATTTAATCTTCAAAACAAGTATGTGAGATAAGTACCATTACCATATTTTTTTAAATTTTGAGACAGGGTCTCAAGCTATCACCCTGGGTAGAGTGCTATGGTGTCACAGCTCACAGCAACCTCCAACTCACGCTCAAGTTTAGTTTTTTCTTTCTTTTTTTTTTCTTTCTTCTATTTATTTATTTTTTTAGAGACAGAGTCTCACTTTATCGCCCTCAGTAGAGTGCCGTGACATCACAGTTCATAGCAACCTCCAGGGTAGAAGATGCCAAGAGCCAGATGACCTCTGAGCAAGATGATTTACAGCTGGGGTGTGGACCCTCGGGCCATTCGTCCACAGGTGTTCCCTGTGGAAGAAGAGCCTGAGCCTTCAGCATGCAGTCATTTGTTAATTACTCCCCTCACCTGTGTTGTATGGTCTCAATAGAAGGCTAGTGCAGGGTTACTGGGGGCTACCCAGCAACGAAGGGCTAGCCTGCTTCCTCCAAGCTTGTACTTTTAATCCGCCTCAGGCCTGGGTCCTTCTGCAGTGATAGAGACCCAGGCCATAGGGGCCTGAGGGGTTGCAACACCCCAGCTCTTGGGCTTAGGTGATTCTCTTGCCTCAGCCTCCCCAGTAGCTGGGACTACAGGCGCCTGCCACAACACCCAGCTATTTTTTTGTTGCAGTTTGGCCTGGGCTGGGCTTGAACCTGCCACCCTCAATATATGGGGCTGGCACCCAACACACTGAGGCACAGGCGCTGCCCCAGTTTTTTCTATTTTTAGTAGAGAAGGGAGGGGGTCTTGCCTTTCCCTCAGGTAGTTCTTGAACTTGTGAGTCCAAGCTGGGCCCTGGCTCACTCCACCCACCTGGGCCTCCCAGAGTGCTAGGGTTACAGGCATGAGCCACCATGCCAGGCCCATTACTCTCATTTTAGAAATAAAGGAACTGAGGTTATGACCGGCCACAAGTTTGACTTTGGGCATCTTCATCCATAAAATGGGGATAATAATGTTACTATCTCATAGGCTTGTTGGTAGGATAAAGAACAAGAAGGAACACAGGCTAAGGACCTCAGACTCTGCTTGGAGCTCAGGAAATTCCTAATGAGTAACTATTATTTTTCAGAAACTGGTGGTGGAATACAAACTTTAAAGACACATTTCCTGCCCTTGAACTTATAAAAAGAGTGCAGGAGAAAAGTATAAACAGATACACAGCTAAACGCTGAATTTTGTTTAGCGGTGGTCCTCTGGCAGAGGTGTTTATACCAGAGAAGGGCTCAGGGTAGGAGGTGAGGCCCCAGCTAAACCACATAGGATGAGTGAAGCCCCAGAGGGCAGGCAGGTGGTGACACTGAGGGGATGATTGGAGGCAGAGGGAACAGCAGAGGCAGTGGACACGGGTGGCTGGGAGGGGGGTGGGGGTTGGCGGTGCGCCAGTGTGACGCCTGGAGGGCAGGGAGTGAGCCCACCGAGCAGAGAGGCAACCCAGGGTCCAAGATTTCTAGAATCCGAACCTTGCTGGACAGCCTTTGAAGGGTTTGAGCCTGGTGAGATTTTCTGGGGTTTCTTTTGATAAATAGATCTAATTGGTAAAGAGAGGATGGACTGAAGCACAAGAAGGACAGGAGGACCGAGCAGGACCCGTGGCCACACTCCTGATGAGAGAGGAGCCCTCAGCCAGGGGAGTGAAGCTTGGTAATGATTGCAAAGAGGGGTGAGCTGGGTGCACAACTCACTCCCGGAATGAATCCCTGGCAGCCCGGCCACCAGGTACAGGGCTGGGCGCAGAGCCCATCTCTGGCCACACAGAGAGAGGAGCAGCAAGAACCAGGGGCAACGGTCCTGCTACTGAGCCCAAGTGAGAGAATAGGAGTGAACAGAAATATTTCGGGCACTTTTTACAGAGCGCTAAGACTCTGCTGGAGCAGGCGGGGCGAGCGCTGGTGATATGTGGACAATCATGTTTCAATGTGACCCGATCAGTACCCGCAGGACTACACCAGACCTTCTCGAACTTGATAAACTTTGTAAAACCGCCAAGCCTCGGAGAAATTCCAGGAGTGACCGTCACACTTAACCGTTCAAGTTTCGCTCTCAGCCCTGCCTCCCTGCGCTTGGAAAAAGCGCTGCGCACCCCGGCTCCGCCAGGGGGCAGGAGAGGGCACCGCTCTCAGGGAATTAAAAAAATCTCCAGCTTTCCCCCAAACTGTGTTCCTCCCCAGGAAACCGAATCCTCCAGCGGTGGCGTCCCAGGCGCCCGCCCCTCGCCCGCCGCGTGTCCCTGCACCCCGGCCCCGCGCTCCGCGGCACGCCCGCCCCCGCCCCCGGCCCTGAAGATGAAGCTTTGGCTGCTGCTCGGACTCCTGCTGGTGCACGAGGCGCTGGAGGATGGTGAGTGAGTCCGGCCGGGGGACACCCAGACTTCAGCCGGGACCCCTATCCTCTGTCGCCCTCCTGCCAGCTCTTCCCCTAACTTTCGGCCTTTGGAGGCTCTGCCCCCGCGGCGCCACTCCCTTCTCCGTGCACCTGCCCCCTCCGGGTAAGGTCTACTTTCCTCCCGTTCGCCACGTCCCCAGAGAGCCTTCTAGGGAGGTGACAGCTACCCCGACCCTTGAGAGCCCCAGCGGGACCTCTCCAAGCCTCCCGGAAAGCCCTGGGCGGGCGCGCCGAGCATCCCCAGCCAGCGCCTGGTCCAGCCCCCAGTGTCAACGTGTCGGTCTGGGAGGTGGCCCCGGAGCCGGATCGCTTCCACCTCCGCGCCGCGTGGCCGAGGACCTCGGCTGCTGCGGAGGGCGGCTGCCACCTATGCGAGGCAATCTCTGGTTCTTTTGCAAAATTCCGAATGACTTGCCCTTCTCCGCAGCCCCAAGTGTGTTTCGTATACCTCCCTGTACTTGAATCCTGCAAGATTCACTTTTTTGATCTTTCTAGGACTTTTCAAAATTTTCCATATATTAGACTTCAGAAAGAATCAAAATCCCACAGCTTGTTACATTTCTTATCTGACTGGATGGGAAAAGGAGCAGGCAATACTTTTTTTTTTTTTTTTTTTTGGTACTGCTTATGTGCACCCTGCCTGTTTCTGAACGTGGGCCAGCCCCGGGTCCACCCTGTTGTGTAGTAGACTCATAACCACAGGGCCAGGCTGTGTGTGTGTGTGTGTGTGTTACTGTTGCACATACTGTGTTTCCCGAAAATAAGACCTACCCCAAAAATAAGCCCTAGCAGGATTTCTATGCATTTGGTAAATATAAGCCCTAACCCGATAATAAGACCTAGTGATGGGCGTGGCTATGCAGTGTATTTGTATAACCCCGCCATGCATTTCAGCGCGGGGAGGAAGACATCCCCCGAAAATAAGCCCTCTTGTGTCTTGAGAAAAAATAAATATAAGACAATGTCTTATTTGGGGGGGAAACACAGTACTATACATTACTATCAGCATTTAGTTGTTTTGCTTGCTTCATTATTTACTCATGTGGTGTTTTCGTGCGGTACATATTTCATCTGGACACATCCTGGTGTCCTCAAGCCTTTTGAAATTCCTCGTCTGCCGTTTTTGCTTAGATTTGGTTGAAAGGCAGCTTTTGCTGTTATGCAACCTCGCACCGGAGCCAGCTCAACCTGGCTCACACTTTATCCACTCCTCAATCCTGACCAGTTCCTTTCTTTCCTATGAAACGCCAGGCATTTGCCAAAAAAATACCACATTCTAGTTTGCAAAGTCGAAGATGGTGATGGGAGCATGAGACTCAGTTGAGCATGAGACTCTCTTAAGCCCAGGGCCCTGCTTGATAAAGTGCGGGCAGAGTAGACTGGGGTGGGGTGGGGGAATAACACTTAATTTGGTGCCCAGAGAGAAGCTGGCATGAATTCAGCTTGTGAAATGCGGTATTAAAATGCTCCAGGCAGGTCTTGTATGTGACTGCTGACATGGTGGAAATGCAGTATTTGGTATCATTTTTTTTAAATAAGGCAGAACATGGATGGATAAAGTCATTTCAAATAATCCATTCACTTTTTTTGTACCCAAGATGTCAGTCTTGGAGGCTCCGGAAGCAACTTCAGCTTCTGCCTCTTGGATCTCTCCCAGCCAAGGTGCATTATTACAAACATCTGTTGTAGTAAATTAGCGTCTGTTTAAAATGTAATTCACACAAACAGTAAATGTTGAGACAACCAGAGAGAGTGCAATAGAGACAATATTTTATAAGAAATAATTGATAAATTTTAAGTGGGATTATAGCACTGTGGTTTTGTGTTTGAAAGTATATATATACAGACGGTTTATGGATAAAATAGTGAACATATATTTATTAATTAAATTACGTAACTGTTTTCCTAAACCTATTAAGAATGTTTTTCCTGGTTGTGTGTGGTGGCTCATGCCTGTAATCCTAGCACTCTGGGAGGCCAAGGCAGGAGGATCATTTGAGTTCAGGAATTTGAGATCAGACTGAGCAGGAGGGAAACCCAATCTCTTAAAAAAAAAAAAATAGAAAAATTATCCAGGCATGGTGGCACAGACCTATAGTCTGAGCTACTCTGGAGGCTGAGTCAGGAGGATCGCTTGAGTCCAGGAGTCTGAGGTTGCAGCGAGCTGTGATGATGCCATTGCACTCTACTGGGGTGATGGAGGTAGACTCTGTCTCCAAAAAAAATTTATTTTTAAAAAGAATATTTTTCCTGTTTTGAGTTGGAGCTAGGCACAACCAGTGGGCATCTAATTGGCAGGTTGCTAACAGGCTGCTGGGGTTGGCTTCCCAAAGCACAAATTGCAATCCTGCAAACCCAAGGCCCACAACTCAGTTTGTTCCACTGACTTCCAGTTTTTCTTATCATACCTGAGAGAGAGCCTTCTAAGAGGAAAAGGCTTCTCTTCAAATGCAAATTGGGCAGACAGCTGATCAAGACATTAGCCTTGCCTTCTAAAATGCTTTAAATTTTTGCAAGCCATGTTCTTCTACCTCAGCAAGAGGGGAAGCTGGAAGGCATGTAATGCTTTATGGCATGAAACTGAGGCATGAAAACAGTCAATTTACCATAGCACTTCAATTCCAGCATTTATACGGAAGAGGTGCCACCGAGGTATTGATTGAGCGCTCCTAGGAAGTATAAAATCGCAGGCACTTACCGACTTTTGATTACTTCCTTGTTTTCTATTCAGCGTCAAGAGCAAATGTTGAAGCATAAATATTGATTTGTCGCTGCTGTTTTGTTGAACACCAGAGCCTTGATCCATGCTAATTTAATCTTCAGTCTAACAAGGATTTCTTTGACATCTTACAGAAGAGTTTTCCTTCTGGGAGGAGTAAAGAGATTCATTATGGTAGGGAGGGCAAAACAGACAGATTTCTAGAAAGGTAAGGGACAGAGACACAATGACATTGATTCTCTAATTAAGACCACATATCACTTTTTTTTTTTTTTTTTTTTTTTTTTGCAGTTTTTGGCCAGAGCTGGTTTTTAACCTGCCACCTCCAGTATATGGGGCCAGCACCCTACTCCTTTGAGCCACAGGTGCCGCCCAAGACCATGTATCACTTTTATGTCTTAGTTTATTCCTTGGAAACAGAGAGTAAAACTTAGCTCAGAAATCTTTATAATTGAAAAAAGAATTATAAGAAAATGCTTTACTTTTTTATGAGTGCAAATAATGAATGTTTTGAAGTATTTAGTATCCTCCCCTGTATGTTTGATATCCACAATAATCTCTGGTCCTTAGAGACAAGAAAAAGTTTGAGGGTAAATGAGAGAGACCTGGTGAGGATGGAGACATGTCCTGGGGTGTGTAGGTTTTTCCTAGACAAGGTTGTAAACCCCTTTCTTTGTGGTGCTCATAATCAAAAGGAAAGGACACGTAATACACAAACAAGTAAAAGTATAATAATTTGAGACAACCACCAAAGCAAATAGACAGCCTTCAGAATGGGAGAAGATATTTGCATATTATGAATCAGACAGAAGCTTGATAATTAGGCTCTACAGAGAACTCAAATTAATCAACCAGAAAAGACCTATTAATCCCTTGTATCTCTGGGCAAGAGACATGAATAGAACCTTCTCTAAAGAAGATAGATAGATGGCTAACAAACATATGAAAATATGCTCATCATCCCTCATCATCAGAGAAATGCAAATCAAAACCACCTTGAGATATCACCCAACCCCAGTGACAATGGCCCACATCACAAAGTCTCAAAGCTGCAGATGCTGGTGTGGATAGAGAGAGAAGGGAACACTTTTACACTGCTGGGGGGACTGCAAACTAATACAATCTTTTCGGAAGGAAGTTTGGAGAATCCTCAAAGAACTCAAACTAGACCTCCCATTTGATCCTGCAGTCCCATTACTGGGCATCTACCCAGAAGAATAAAAATCATTTTATCATAAGGACATTTGCACTAGACAGTTTATCACAGCTCAATTTACAGTCGCCAAATTGTGGAAACTACCTAAATGCCCTCTAATTCAGAATGAATTCACAAACTGTGGTATATGTACACCATGGAATACTATTCAGCCACTAAAAAAGATGGAGACTTTATGTGAATGGTGGTGGAGCACATTCTTCTTGTAAAGCATCACAAGAATGGAGAAGCAAGAATCCAGTGTACTCTATTCTAATATGAAGGCAGCAGAAAATCTAATACAAGGGGGTGTAGGGAAGTGAGGGAGCCAGGAGAGGGGAGGAGTGAGGGGGATGGGAGTCACCGTGTATGGCACACCTCTTGGGGGCAGGACACAATTATCAGAGAGATTTTAACCTGACAAATGCAATCAGTGTAACCTAATCCTTTGCATCCTCAATGAATCCCAAACAATAAAAAAAAAGATAAAATAATTTCAAGAAGGGTGGTGCCTGTAGCTCAAGTGGCTAAGGTGCCAGGCACATACCCCAGAGCTGGCGTGTTCGAATCCAGCCTGGGCCTGCCAAACAATAATGACGGCTGCAACCAAAAAATAATGCAGGGGGCGCCTGTAGTTCCAGCTACGTGGGAGGCTGAGGCAAGAGAATCGCTTAAGCCCAGGAGTTTGAGGGTGCTGTGAGCTGTGATGCCACAGCACTCTACCCAGGGTGATTGCTTGAGGCTCTGTCTCAAAAAGTAATGATAATAATAATAATTTCAAAAAGTGCTAAGAGGCATGAAGAAGCAGTGAACAGGATGTATTTATTTCCTGTGGCTGCTATAACAAAGTATCATGAACAAGGAGGCTTAAAACCACAGAAGTTTATTTTCTCACAATCTGGAGCAGGGGTCCTCAAACTACGGCCAGCAGGCCACATGCGGCAGCCCGCCTAGGACATTTATCCAGCCCGCTGGGTGTTTTTGCCGCCTCTGCCTGTCCTGCTTAGCAGCCAACTCGTCCTGGGGCCTGCAGTCCAGCCCTCCGATGGTCTGAGGGACAGTGAACTAACTGGCCCCCTGTTTAAAAAGTTTGAGGACCCCTGGTGTAGGCAGAGCCATGCTGCTTCTGAGACTCCAGGCAGACTCCCTGCCTCTGCTGGTTTCTGCTGATGGCCAGCAACCGCCGGGCTCCTTGGCTTGCAGCTACCACTTTGGCTGTCTCCTCCCTGTGTGCCTGTCTTCAGGTGGTACTTTCCTCTCTGCAGGTGTCCCTTTTCTTCCTATAAGGACATCAGTCACATTGGATGAGAGCCGAGCCTAATGGCTTCATGGCAACTTGATTACATCTACAAAGACCAAAGTAAGGCCGCATTCACAGGTGCTGGGGGTGAGGACTTCAGTGAATCTTTTTAGGGGACACCATCCAACCAGTAGCATAGGGTGAGATGTGGAAAGGATGGAGGGAGGGAGGCTGCGGGTCAGATGGACAGTCCAGCATCTTCCTGAAGTTAGGGAGCGACCCCGGAGACGTCCAGAGTGCTAGGGTGGAAGCAGGAGCTACTTTACAGGTGCCTTTAACAGTCTGGAGAGTGGCTTGGCCCACAGTAGTAACAGTGGATGGAGGGTCTATTTTCTGGGTGAAACCAGAAGGATTTGCTGCCGGGTTAGATGTGAAAATCAAGGCAGACTCTACTATTTTTGTTCTGAGCAACTGGGTGAACAGAGTGGCTATTTGCTGATTAAGGGACACCGGGAAGGAAGGGGCAGGGCTGAAGGGGCATCCGGGGTCACTCTTGGACATGCTAAATTTGAGATGCCTACTAGTCTTCCAAGTGGCTGTGCTGAGTAAGCGACACAATATTCAGATCTGGAGTCGAGTAGCAGAGCCAGGACAGGCCCCGGGGCAGCTTTCAGCCTATTGCAAACAAGAGCCTTGGGCTTTCTTAAGATCACTCGGAGAGTGAAAGTAGTGAGGGGGGTGAAGAGGCCAGAAAGGAAAGAAGTGTTGTCAGTGACCCCGGGAGAAAAACCAACCGAAACACCAAGATGTCCTGGGACTCACGTGGATCAAGTTTATGCAAAAATAAAGTCATCAACTGTGTTCTAAGGAGAGTTTTGGAAAATGTTTCAAATTAAAGTCTTTATCCTCAAATAGAAGGATCTTCAGAAAACGATACTTTCCTTTTAAAAGTGCTAGGAGAGTGTTTCTGGAGTGGGGAGAGGAGGGGCTCTGTCATCTTGCTAGAGATACATTTTCATCTTTTTTTTTTTTTTTTTTTTGAGACGGAGCCTCAAGCTATCCCCCTGGGTAGAGTGCCATGGCATCACAGCTCATAGCAACCTCCAACTCCTGGGCTCAAGCGAGTCTCCTGCCTCCACCTCCCAAGGAGCTGGGACCACAGGTGCCTGGCCATTTTTTGGTTGCAGCCGTCATTGTTGTTTGGCGGGCCCAGGCTGGGGATTTGAACCCAACACCTTAGGTGTACGTGGCTGGCGCCTTAGCCGGATACATTTTCATCTTCCTAGTGTCACCTTCCCCCTTCTCAGCTTTGT
>CAUYQV010125245.1:0-19657 GCA_963574575.1 Galagoides demidoff
TGGCAGGAGCCTGTGGTCCCAGCTACTTGGGAGGCTGAGGCAGGAGACTCGCTTGAGCCCAGGAGTTGGAGGTTGCTGTGAGCTGTGATGCCACAGCACTCTACCCAGGGGGACAGCTTAAGGCTCTGTCTCAAAAAAAAACAAACAAAAAAGAACATGAAAACATGGTGAAGTGAAGATAAAAATAACAGCCAAGACCATTGGCAAATGAATTCAGATAGTCCTCATTTTCTTGTATCTTCACCATTTAAGTTTTCCATGGTGCCCCTAGATTACAATCACGGATGCTATGTACACACTCTCATGCTGTTTCTTCTTCAAGAGAAAAATCATCTATAGTTCTAGTAGAATACATGGAAAAATGACCACATTCCTTTTTCAGGAAATGTGTTACATAATTTATGTGGACAATACGAGGTAGAATAAAAAACATTAATAAACATTTCCAGGAATTAAAATGAAAACTTGTCCTCAATACAAGTAAAATGCATAATTCCCTTTTGCTTTTTAATATTCATTCCTTTGTACTCCAGATTCTGAATATTGGAGCACTGCCTGGCAGTGAATTCTTCCATTCTGAGAACAGATTATTACTATATAAAGACTACAGTGATTCCAATGCTCCTATAAATATTTACTTATGGATATTTCATTGGAATAAAATTAATTTTATTTTAAATGCTGCAGAAGATAGGTCTCTATGCTACATTTTTAGGCAGAAGTATCAGAATTATGATTGCCATATGATGTTTTAGATCATTAGCAATTTGAAGAATGATTTGATAACTACCTAACAAAAGTCTAGAACAAAGCCTTGGAACAAGACACTAAAATAGTTACAAGATGGTCTTATTTATATATCTTTGCAGTGGATGAAATATTTCTTCCTTATAAATCTAGAGTGTGTTAAATGTCTCCATTAATATATGATTTATTTTTTGAAAGTATTTGAGCATAGCCCTTATGGCATACAAACTGCAGAAGCATTTGGTTCTTTAGATGACAATTATTATTTACAATTGATTAAGGAATGGTAAATTAAAATAAATCAGTGACAAGAAATATTTTATGCAGTCCACTAGAAGACAAATCTCAAGGGGTTTATAAGATAAAGCTCACGGCAACATTTTTACTAAATGTCATCATAAATTTCAATTCTATACCATGAGAATAGAGGTATAATAAATAGGTGATTAGATAATTTTCTAAGTGGATAATCAATGAAACCTGAGCTCTTTGGTTGCTGTGCATTTGAGTAAACATTTATAAGCACTGACTACTGCTACAAACAGAAGAGCTAGTTGAAACAACCAGAAAATAATTATTTTCTAAATATTAATGATACCGCTCATGTTTTTATTAGCACTGTTTCTATTAATACCTATGTCACAATGAAAAATTTATGCACCTTTATTCATGTCAAAAGGAAAAATTAATATTGTGATGCTAATTACTTCATAAAGTGTTATAAAACTCTTTATAATTAGCAATAATTAGGACTATAAGCAATGGTTTCAGCTCAAAGGTCAAAGTTGCCAATGACTAAGCCATTCAAATAGCCCCTATGCCTGAAAACTGAGCTCTGTCATTAGGGCTGAGTTTTATCAGAAAAAACAATGATGACTTGCTTTGTCCTTGTCTGTCAAAATGGACTACCTAATGGATAATTAGGTAGAAATTAAAATTTGGCCCAAACTATTGAGTTGATTTATTCATGCAGTTATAATGGCTACTCAGAGAACCAAAACAATATTTATATTCTTTTCACACACTTATATTTAACCATTCAGTTGGGAAGGAAAAAGGATAGAAGGAATGGCAAAGGTGATTACCTTTAGCGTTAAATCTTTTTTTTTTTTTTACTGAATATTCATTAACTCAAAAGAGTTACTAATTATTCTTCACAGATTAAGCTTTTATTTGCCATCTTATAAAATTAGCAGTGATCTCATTTTTGTTTTCCACCAGAATAATACTGAAATATCAGTTCTAAATCTAGTTTAATCATTTCTTATATTAAAGTTATTTTTTTCAACTAATTTATTTAAATCCTTTGTAAACTGTTTTTAAGGTGAAATTAAAATTAATTCTCCTTTCTTTCCCCCATTTATGGTTTGAGGCTTAAAAACAACCTTGGTTTATTTAGCCACTTCATTTAAGACTCAGCTCAGCACACTATACTCATCTAGTGCTCTCTTAATTTAAACTCTATGCATAATTCAAAATACAGAACAGTACTACCCAAATTATCAGGCCTGTTAAATAGTAGAGTCTCATTTGACGCAAATGAGTTAACGCTGGATTGGTACCAGGGTACAAGGAATATTGACCTGAATTTCAGATTGTTCACCCTTAAAATATGAAATGAAATAAACCTAAAACCTACAGAAAGTAAGTAGTTTGGGTCTCAACCAAGCAGATATATTTGAAAATATTTTATTAATTACATGAGACTATAAATGTATTTTATGTATATCTGTATACATGTTAAATTTGTGTTATGCATATATATGCCCATCATAGACATATATTATGATATTGAATGTGATAAAATGTTCAAACAAGTATTGTAATAAGTTGTAATGTCACTATAACTTATTTTCAAAGTCATCACCAACTTTTCCTAATTTTTATATTATAATCATTTTAGTTGTTTATCAGTAATAACTAATACAGCATATTGTCGAGTTCTAAATAATCAGTAATTTGTAGAAACATAAAAAGATGTACCAAAATGTATGTGTACATATGTTTTGGAAGAAATGTATTTGGAAGAATGTGTATGTTATTATCATACTCAACTGCAAAGCATAGAGCTGGTCATAATAGAAAGAGTAGTGAATTGCTAAGAAATGACTAGGTATTTAAACAAAGGAAAAAAGGACATTTTATCATAAAAACACTTGCCCTTGAGTATTTTAGCAGCACAGTTCAGAATTGCAAGGATGTGAAAATAACCCAAATGCCCATGAGTACATGAGTGGATTAATAAAATTTAATAGTTATATCCAATAAAGTACTACTCAGCCATAAAAAGGGTGATATGATGTTTTTTATAATAATCTGATGAGGCCAATGACCATTCTTCTAAGTGAAGAATGGAAAAACAAACATCACATGCACTTCATTACTAAATTGGAACTAGTCATTCAACACTTTACTGCACACAGGGAGATAAAACTCTGGAAATCAAGTAAGTAGGAGGGGAAAGGTGGGGTTGGTTAAATTCACACCTAACAGTATAAGGCACACATTCTGGGTGAAGGCGGCACTTACGAATTTGACCTTAAATATACAAAAGATACTATGTGATCAAAACGTGCAGCCCTGTAATATTCCAAAATAAAAAGAAATGCAAAGAAGCTAACAATGCTAAATAATGCTCCATGGTTTTAAACTAATAGTTTAAATAATAGTTATTTAAATGATAATCAGCAATAATCAATGCTCTATTAAGTCGAAACTCCCCTATGTTGAACGAACATACTGGAATGTGCAGTGCTAGATGGTACCAGTTGTCTTTTACTGAACAATGAGAATATAAATCTGCTTCTTAGACTCATGTTAATTTGCATATTTTGAAATATGAATGGAAAAGATAGCATAACTTGGGTGGTGCCTGTGGCTCAAAGGAGTAGAACACCAACTCCATATTCCAGAGGTGGTGGGTTCAAACCCAGCCCTGGCCAAAAACTGCAAAAAAAAAAAAAAAAAGAAAGGATAGCATAACTTATCTAAATTTTGTCCGTTAGTATGAAAGAGTTATTTTGAAATTAATCTTGAATTTTGATTATATTGAAATGGTAAAGTTAACTACTGAATGCTAAATTAATGAGATTAACTTTAAAACTTCTGATTTTGGGGTGGTGCCTATAGCTCAAAGAGGTAGGGCACTGGCCCCATATGCTGGAGGTGGCGGGTTCAAACCCAGCCCTGGCCAAATACTACAATAAAACCCCCAAATTGATTTTTACTCACTGACATGTGCATGCATGTATATATTTTTCTCAATTTTTATTATATCCTTCCAAATACTAATGATCATAAATTATTTTACTGCCATTTATTTTGAAAAATACTTTAAAGTAGGACTTCCTATTTTAAAACAATTCCATTTTAAAATCCAAGACTTTAATCATAATGAAGTATGATGAGAAAAACATATTAGTAATGAAGAAAGTAAGAGCTATAGAAAAATGAGAATTTTATTATTATAAAGCCAATCTCTAATATATTATTGTTTTTTGCTGGCACACATGATTACCACCATTATAAAACAGGTTAATTTCATCAAAGTCAATTTTAATAGACTGATTTCTTATGTTGCTTTTCAAAGAGAGTAGTGAAAAATAGCCCCTAATAAATATTATTCTTCAAGTAACATTTGGCCATCAAAGCCATTATTTCTCAAATCTTTATACCCTGAAAGAATTGATAGAAATGAAATCTCTCAATTTAGTTTATGGAAATTACTGTCAGAAATAGACACTTAAAGGGTTCCAAAAATCTTAAAAATAGCTATCAAAATAACAATCAGTGAAGAAAAGAATATTCTTGTAAAAATCAGCTCATGAATACCATCTGCTTTGCAATGAGATCCTGTCTTAAACACTAGAACAAATAAGATTTTAACAAGGAGTTTTCCTGTTACTAAAAAATGTCCAAAATTATTAAGCAAGTCTAACAGTAGGACAAAACAACATTAATGCTTAAGAGCTCCATGTGCCCCAGACTATTGTAGAACTCATAACATTTTAGATACATTTTTTTAAAATCACACAGATTAATGTGTGTTATCATTGGCAACAGATGTGATTTCTGAAATATAAACATTTCTGATAGAAAAAAATCACCAAAACATCTTATAATTTAAGAAAGTAAATCTTGGAATAAAAAAGGTCCCTTTTAGCTCCAAACAAATTCTTGGAATTCATATTGGTATTTCTCCAACAGATAACATTACTTTCTCACTTGGTTTTGTGGAGAACATGCTACATTAACCTTTATGAAGTTACTCATCATCTGGAATAGTCCAGTAAATCAGTCTCACTGTACAGAAGAGAGAAAGGGCCTGACGAACACACTTTGGAGCTCTAGTTTATGAAATCTTTATAGACATAATGCTACATATTACCCATAGATGACTGGGGGAAAGAACTCTAGATTTGAATAAACTCTGAGAAAATACAGTGTCATCCTGGTAGGAAATGGAAGAAAAACACACAATAAAAAGCAAAGAGAAAAACTACAATACTGAATTACCCAAAAAGTATGCTGGGAAGATGAACAGGGTTTTGTTTGTTTTTGGTTTAGGTAGGAATTTGTGAATTCCCCCAAATTGAAGTTAGTGTGATTGACAGATCCACTCACTTGCTAAATAATCAAATTAAACCATTGTTATGGAGACCCCTCTATGAGTCAAGCATCTTTCTGGGCAATGGGTATATAGAAGTGACTATATTAAACAAAAATCCTCACATATAAATTTGGATGGGAGGAGGACAATAAATGAAGTAATAAAGAAACAGATACAGTATCTTCGAGGATGACAGGAGATACAGGAAATAGTAAAGAAGCATAGAGGCAGACAATGCTAATTTAAATTGGTCAGGTAAGGAAGGCCTCACGACCCGAGGGTGTAAATTCAAAGTAGTTACTGAGGAATTTGAATTTTCTACAGAAGCATCATAACATACTCCAGAGAAAATACACAGTTACTGAGACATTTAAGAATTATTTCTACCAACTCATAAAGTAAAGCTCTTTAATGATAACGGGCTAATTTCTACTGAGGAAATAGAGATATTACCAAGAAAAAGAGAATTGGTGTTATTAAACATATTTATAATTGTCAGATGTGGCAATGGAAAGATGATAAATGTTACTTCTTTTAATTGTTACAAATAGATATTTGATCATTCTGCCTTAGTTTTCCCCCATTTTTAAGGCTTTGGTTTCCATAAAACAATTTAATTAAAGAAGTAATTTACTGACAAAACTTAGAAAACTGCTGTCCATATGCTACTTTTCACACTACCTTTCATTAGAAGGTATACCTCTTCCTGTGCCTTTGCTGAATATGATGGAAATGTAGTATATCACGTCACAGCCACCCTGCAAGCCTAGCTCCATGTGAAGGAACAAACCGTCACTTGTCTTGGTTCTATCTCTTGGGAATATTCCGTGGCACAAGCTGGAAGAATTAAGGAAATAGTAGTAACCTTTCCCCATCTTTACTCAAAGTTAAACATTTGAATTTGTGACAGGAAGTAGGAGTCAAGATTCAACTGTTTGGTTACATAAATGTTGTAAAAAATATATAATTTAGTTTTGGAGCTGTGGTATTGATACTAGACTGATGGGATCTGGCAAAATGAGAGAAAAATTCAACCAAACAAAAATTTCATTTTTGCTTTTAGACAAAAAAAAGGTACGTTATAGTGCTTTGATAGATGTAGGTAAGTTACATTGCTCCCCCTGGAAAGATACGTTGGAGGCCTAACCCTCAGAATGTGAATTGTTTGGATGTAGGATCTTTACAGAGGTATGAAAATGAGGTTACCAGTGTGGGCCCTAATCAATATGATGTGTATCCTTATAAAAAGGGGAAATTTGGGAACAGAAATAGACATGTAGAGAGGAGGAAAATGTGAAGAGAATCAGGGGAAGGGTGGCCAACTACAAGCTGATGAGGTAGCAGAAGCTGGAGAGAGGCCTGAACAGACCCTTCCCACAAGTCCTCAGAAGGAACTGACCTTATATTGTTATCTTTCTTTTGGACGACTATCCTCAAGAACCGAGAAACAATAAATTTGTGTTGTTTAGGCCAGTTTATGGTACTTTGCTAGGACAGCCCTAGCAAATTAATACAACACGTGGGCAAGAAGGACAAAGTGATCCCAAGGCTAGGAGGTTAAGCATGAACTCTGCCTCTCTAGTTCATTCTGTATCTTGACCATTATGTCAGGAAAAGAGTAATGAATGAATAAATGAGACAATGAGTAAATACAGGCAAGAATTAATTAAAAAAAAAACTTAAATGATAGAGATGTGAACTGGAATTTTAAGACAGCAAATGTTAATGGCAGAATAAAAAAGATACCAAGCATGGCACTGTATTAGCAAGAAAGAATTAGGAAATGTTCAATAAATCTAAAAGAAAGGAATAAAAGGATGAGAACTATAAAATGTGGACTCTAGCCTTTTAATTCTAGCCATGTTCTGGTTTAAAAGGAGTCATGATGAAGTTAGTAGCCTACTCTGCCCTTGGTTTCTTATCTGTGAGGTGGCTGGACTTGCTAATAGCTAAAAATCATTCAACTTAGATTCAGCGTTTCAGATGTCTATGAAAAGTTAACAAAGTGGAAGCAACTCTTTAAGCAAAACACATATCAATGTAGATTATCAACAGGCTTTTCTAGGGTCTATTGCCCAAGTTGTGGCAACGAAAATGTAAGCAGCCAGTCTTTCCATGTACTCCCCATCCCATTGCCTCTATGATTATAAGCTTCCCTTTATAAATTCAATAAATTTAAATTATTTATCCAATTTAATATCCAAATTCAATTTATCCAATAAATGTTGAACATAACCTCATGCCAGGCACTGTTCTAGACCCTTGGGACTATAGTAAGTAAGGCCACATTCTTGTTCTTACAGAGCTTATATTCTATTAGAAAAGAAAGATGATTGGTAGTCAATTATATATACAACACAATGTATTTAGTAGGTAATATGTACAACTTCAGAACTAGAAATGGAGATTTGTGGTGAAAGATTATAATGATTTAGAGATCAAAGAAGACCCTCTTTCTGGATGTGAAATTGGAGTGAATCAATAAATAAGAGTGAGCTATGCACAGATCTGGGGAGAGAGAGATCTAGACACGGGCTGGGTGGGGATGAGGTTAGCACATCCATGGAACAGCAAGGCCAATGAGGAAGCAAAGAGAGGAAGGAGGAAAGTGGGGAGAGTGACTAGTGAAGTGGTGAGACAGGCAGAGACCACATCAGATGGGGCCTTATTAAGAAATTTCTAATATATTCTGACTTTAACGAAACTCTACTAGAGATTTTAGCTGTCCGATTAGTGACAAAATCTGAAGTACATTTTAGAAAATCACTCCAGATGATGTTTAGAGAACTGTCCATAGGGAAGGCAAGAGTAAAACCAGCCCAGGGGCTAGGGCACAGTGTAACTAAAAAATGATGATGGCTCTGGGTTAGAGTTCCCACAATCAGCAGAAATCAATCCAAACTCTGTAATTCAGCAAATTCAATCCCGTGCAATATGTCCTCACTCAAATTTCAAGTTGCATTTGTCGTAAGCCACAGTTCTTACTTCCTTTGTTTTATGTCTGTTCATCATTCTGAAACTTTGTACATTTTATTCCTAACATACAGAATGGCCTCCCTTTTTTTCTTTATGGTCCAACAGAGGTCTAAATCTGTATAAATTAGAACTTCGTTGAAACTTCTCCTGATACTTCCAGGATGGAGAGATGGGACAGTATAAACCATATCCTTCACACTGCATTATAAATGTTTCTATGCTGTTTCAATCCCTGCTGAATGGTATGATTGTCACTACTTTATTTTTTTTCCCCGCTGTCCTATTTTTTTTTTAATTGAATGGTAACTATGTACATTAATGCACTTCTGGGGGATTGTCACTACTTTAACTGGTCCTTGAAAATGAACAATCTGCAAACTACTGAACTAGAATCAACTTCCCATTGGTAAGACTATCACTTAAATTATTTTCTTCAGTACAGCTAATAGGAATCCCCACTTATAATTAAGAATTAATTTGATGTACCTTAAAATAAACTCAAACATTTTCTTAGGAACAAATTGTAAAATTCACATCTCAAACTCACGCATCTAAAGTGCCAAAAACATTGCTTATATGTAAAATAGTCTAACCTGTGTGTGCACTAGCACAATACTCTTGAGTTTGTATATAATAATTCTACATTAAAGTATGCATTGAGTTTGACCAACTGGAAGACAGAAATACTAAATTGTGTTAGGGTTTTGCATACTTAGAGCATTATTTTGATAATTCTTCTCAAGTTCTTTCATGATTAGATAGTTCATCAATATGGCTGATACAATCAGTAATACAACCTATACAACCCATTGTATTCATTTCCAGACTCAAAGTAAATGCTGTGTAATTGAGTTCATTTGAATTAAGAGTAGAAGGATATATATTAATTAAATGGTCAATACACCAACTGGAAAAGCCCATTCTTTGTACTGACAGAAGCCTTCTTACTTTAAAAATACCATCAAAATACATTATTTCTCAGTTTTCCATGTGATTCTTTAAGTGAATTTATTTATAGGCCAGAGCTGTAAATGATAAATGCCTACATATTATAAAGGGAAAAAATCACTTTTCACAATAGACTTACTCTGGAAACAAAACTATGCATAAAATAACCCTGTAAACTGGATGAAATCTTAGTGCTCCAGGGGATTCCTGACTCTGTAGTTATAATCTCCTTTCCCCACATGAAGAGTTTTATGTTTAGATTATACCATTTGAGGAAAAAAAAACCCATGATAACACAATACCAATATACAACTAGAAAACTTAGAAATAAATTTATAATTCATTAATACGACTATAGATATGTCTACACACATACACATACTTACATATAACGACATTTCTTTCAGTGCACAGCCAATGTGTAACACACATAGGGCAGTGGAAACACAGAAACATCTCAGAGAAACCAACTTGGAAGCTTCAGAATGCAAAGACCTAGCGTTTGCTAACTATGCATTAGGGAAACTAAATTGGAACAGAATTTTTATTCTAACTTGAAGTGTTATATCTATTAAGAACCTAAATAGAACAGCTATTTATTATATTTTCTTAAGTAGGGCATGCCTGCTTTTATGGCCAATTACTAATATTTCTTATTATCAATTATAGTAATCTTTACAGATGTTTCTAACATATTTGTACATATCCTTTTTCTGCTCAAAACATTATCTACACATTTGAAAATAATCCCTATCAGTCAAAGAAACAACAACAACAAAATCTTGCATCTATAAGTACTAGGACCAAGCTTCCCTGAGGGTAGATTAAGAAAGCTGCCAGAAATTAAATAAGCATGGACAAACCATAATGATTATACTATTTTTTATCTGCCTGCCCCAGAAGCTCCCTCTTGACCAGTAAATGTTCCAAACCTTTGCATGAAAATATTTGGGCTATAAAAGGATGGAATAACTAGATGGTCTCCAAGACCTTCTTTTCACTAAAGAATTCCAATATACATGGTCTGAATCTACGGTCATACTTTGCCTTATCTTTTTATATTTAATGTTTATTCCATGATACTTGAAAATAATGATTAATTATATTCAGTAAAATCACAGCCTGCAGTTGACAGTTGGGAGATTTTTGATATTAGAATAAAACTTTCAATCTCTTTGTCATGAAATAATAAAATTATAATTTTCCCTTACCTAATCTATCTTTGGTATTTTTAAGTGAATTTATAATTTTTTTCTTAAAAATTACTAATGCAATAGTTTTTATGGCAATTTAATATTAGGGGTCTAAAGTATCAGGAGATTTATTGCCTCCTAAAATTTGCAAACATATGATCAACATCAACTCATCCATTGTCTTCCAACTGAAAAGAATCACTCTTACCGTGTAGCCCTCGGTATACTGAAAAGGAGCCCTGGAACTTTCATCTGCTGTTGGACTCAGAGGCTTGGGGTCAGACATAGAACGCTGCATCATCTTGGCTGTCTTAGGACTTGCTGGGGGAACTTTAGCCATATCTGGATGCAGTACTTTCTGTGGACTTATCTCATCAGGGAGGGGTTTTTCATAAGGTACAAAGGCTGATTCTAAGGCTTTGCCTGGTGAAAGTGGTGAGATGGGTGAATAAAGGACTTTGGGGGATTTGGGTGGGGAAGGAGCCAGCTGTAGTGTGGAATCTGCCCGGAGGTGAGATGAATAACCAATCTCTAAAGGTGTTGGGCGTTTCTTGTCTTTGGGTGGAGATGTGGCACTCAGATATTGAGGACTTTGTGTGTCTGAATCTGCTTCTGTTTGACATCCTAAACTGCCCCCTTTGTAAGTCTTTTCAGGTGCTGAAATGTGTTTAATTATTTCTACCTTGGCATCCACTCGTGCCCGTATCGAAGGTGTTCTTATGGTTCCGACGGGTTCAGTTTGCACAGATATCTCTGCTACCGTTTGAACTGCTATGCTGGAGACTTTGGAAAGGGGCTTGGCCTTGTCCCCCTCTGTCGTGCTGTCACCGTATTTCCCTCCACGAGTTTTCCTCCTTGACCTAGTGGGCATATCCCATTCCTCCTGATCTTCATCATCAGTCTGGACACTGGTATCAACGCTCTTCTTAGTTCTCCTTCTCCTGCTGACGTAACTCCGGTCTGTGGCGTCCTCGTCATCAGTTTGTACACCACTGTCTACTATCTTTCTAAAAGACCGAGAATCATCTGCCACATTTTCTCCTATCTCATCATACTGTCCTCGGACTTTAGCCCCAGAACTTCTCTTTTTGGGTGGTTTTTCCTCTTTTACAACAACATCTGTTAGAGGAATTTCTGAAACCGTGCTCAGGATGCCAGGCGGGGCGATGTATTGAGTAACACCATCAGACTGGACTGTGTACCACCCTTGGCTTTGTGGTATTTCAATGGCCACAACGGCTGACGCTGTGGTGGTTGTGTCTTCAGTTGCCCAAAATTGAGTACCTTCTGGGGCAGCATACTGACCTTCCAAAATTGCCTGCTCTGTCGTGGTTTGTGGAGAAGCAGTCCCAGAGGGGTCATAGTTATACTGGTAGATCTGGCGAATCTTCTGCTCCTCCAGCTGCTGGTGTAGCTGTTGTTGCAACTGTTGAATCTGCTCAAGCTGTAACTGCTGCTGAGCTAGCGTCTCCTGCCTCATCATGAACTGGGCCTGCCGCTCTTCTTCCTGCTGATAGAGAAGGTGTTGTTTCATAGACTGCAGCTCCTCCAGCTTTTTCTGAACCATGATCTTTTCCTGTTCTCGGAACCTTTGAATTTCCTGACGTTCCCACTCCAGTTCCTCTGCAAAGCGCTGTTGCTTAATTTTCTCTAGTTCCAAGAGCTCACGTTCCAAGTCTAACTGTTGTTGTTGTTTATCTTCTTCAGGGACAAGTACAAGAGTGCTTTCATCTCCCACCACTTCAGAAAATACTTCAGACGCTGTGGTTAAAGTAGGAACAGAGTCTATTGTCTCAGCAGTAAGAGTTTCCATGGTAATAGTCTGCAAAGTGGCATTGATATCAATACTGGTTACTGCAATGTCTGTTTCGGATGCACCTGTTGTTATAAAATATGACCTGGGCATTGGCTGGCTCTGGTGGAGGGCGGATAACGAAGTCACAGCGTCAGTTGTATGAATGCCAGATAAATCCCTCACAGTGGTGCTGAAAATGGAACCAGGTTGTGTGGTGATAGCAAATGTGGAGGGTATTGGAGTTGCTACTGAAGAATAGACAACACCGTTAGATGACCTCAAAACACTCCCCACACCATACTGGGGTCCTGGAGGTGGTGTCATTCTTGCTGTGGAATACTGTGGGGTACTAATCCCAGCTCCTGAAATGACTTGTCGTGTTTCTGGATATGGACCTTTAGTCTTGCTTGAATAATCCATTACCTCACCTGAAATACAGGGCAGAGTTATAGTCCAGTTCCCAGAATGAATGATGCTTTTGGGGTTCGAAAGCCCTGTCATCTTGATGAACATAATGAGCGGGACTGCATGCAAATCCACAGGTTAACCTAATTAAATGCGGAATAAAAGCAATGTTGAACATGCAGGCACATGCAGATGACTTTGAGCAGAAGAAACTAAAAAAAAAATGAAGAAATAAAAGTGCATATGGATTCCAAAATATGTTGCCAAAAA
The DNA here is from genome assembly GCA_963574575.1 of Galagoides demidoff. Classification (NCBI taxonomy): domain Eukaryota; kingdom Metazoa; phylum Chordata; class Mammalia; order Primates; family Galagidae; genus Galagoides; species Galagoides demidoff. The sequence continues at coordinate 12,944 of CAUYQV010125245.1, forward strand.
CATCCAAAGGAAGAGGAAAAGTAACAAAATCGGCAAAGGGACCACCTTTCATCCTGAAATGAGATGAGGGACACCATAATGACATTTCAAGGAAAGATCTGCGGCCACATCATACTGACCTGTAGTAATTCTCCCTGAAGTTAGATCTACTGCTGCATCAGTTCCTTCAGAATAATCAAAAGCATTCTTACTTTTATAGAAAAAATGTCCAGCTTCTGCTAAATTAGTGTCAGACATGGAAGGTTTAATTCCCCCAACCCCTCTATACCCATATGGCCCTGATCGATCGTATTGATAGTGGTCATCTCTATAACCAAAACGATCCTCAGGAAGAGTAGTTGCAGGCTGCTGTGCTGTGCAGCTCCTTCCAAATGGTAACTTATAAACCATATCACAGCACACAGCTCTTCTTCCTGCAGTCAAATCAACAGGTTTTTCATCATCTTCTATTATTTTGGTCATCACACCTGAAGTAGATTCGTCCATGGTTACAACAGTTCTATGCGTTTTGGTTGTACTGAGATCCACTACTTCTCCATCAGTGATCCCCTGAGATGTTGCACTATCAGTCCATCCATTTGTGACACCCACAGGAGGCACAGTGACAGGCTTTGTAACAGCCATTGTCATTGCATGTGCTGGAGTACCTAGAGATAAGTTTATTGGCGCTTCCTCCCTAACTGTGGGAAAGACCTGGTCACTCGATGTCCTATACAAAGGCTCGGCATGCTTTGCTGTAGTAAGCTGGAGTGGTGCGGTCATTGCATGTTGTACACCCACCAGGCTTTCTGTGGCTGTAGTGTAACTTGCACTAGCTGGGCATGTGACAAAGGTCACGGTCTCAGTGACTAGAGATACAGGAGTCACTACTGAAGTCGCACTGAGATTTATAATAGAGGGTTGGACAGCACTAATTTGTCTCCCATAAATTTCATGTGTTGCCATTTGCCTTTTCACATCCATTGCAGAAGCAGAAAGATCTATACCTTTTTCAGTTGTCTTAATTTCTACTTTTGGTGCTGTACGCAAATCAATGACATCGCCAACAAGTTGTAATTTTCCATCTTCCTTATACTGAGGCTTCTCTAAATGTAAGTTACCTAGAGCAAGAGGTTCTGTAGGAATTGATATAGAGACGCTGCTGAGATCAATGCTGGGAGCTGTAGTTCTGGTTGCTGAAAGCTCAGGCTTGGAAACTTCTGTTGTAGGAAACTGTGTAACTAAGGTGGGGGCTGCAGGAAATGAAGACAGTGCTGTGACGGGGACAGCAGAAAATGTCCCCAAAGCATCAGCGACGTACGGAGTCTGTTCTGAAGAGCGTGGAATTTCAACAGCTGCCATAGGAGAAACCACAGAAAACACTGGTTCAATGGAAACCAGCTCTTTGGGGGGTGATCCTAGGGGCCAACTGGTAATTGGTTGGACAGCTGAAGAATCTGTTGGAGTCCCAGGTTCAGATGGCAATGTAATAACCACATAAGTTTCCATGAGGGATTTGGAATGCCTTGGTGAGGACTTGTTAGAGTGTGGGGAAAGTGGGGAGGTGGGGGAAGGCAGTTTATAATCTGCTGAAGTCACTAGATTTAAGGTCATACTTGTAGCTAAAGATAGACCTGTTGGTTTGGGGTGTATATCTGTTGGTTTTGGTGTAGTTGCTGGAAGCTGTGGAACCGCTGGTTTGGGGGCAATTGGAGGTTTGCTTGGCTCAGGCCTATGGGTAAATACAAGTCCAGATGGAATTGAAGATGGTTTAGGAGGAACAGGAGGAGGGACAGGGGTACATATTTTTGTTGCAGGTAACCCATTAGTCCTTAAAGCAGCTGTGGTCTCTACAGTAGTAACAGCATCAAACACAGGTGTAGCTGTGGTGGCTAGAGTCACTGGAGCTGGAGTTGTTACCTTTTTTTTAGGGTGACTAGCTGGTTTAGGTGAAGTTGGTGGAGGAAGGGGTGGGGGAGGAGGGGGAGGGGGTGGTGGGGGAGGAGGGGGTGGAGGAGGAGGAGGTGGGGGAGGAGGTTGAGCTGATATATCCAAAGAAGAACTTCTAAGGAATGGACGAGTTTTAGTTGAAAGAACAGAAACAGGACTTCCAGATGGTAATGGAGGTGCCGGTTTTTCCTGACCAAAGATCTCTCCAGGTCCAAAGTATGCAGCTGAAAGTGGCTCCTTCATTGAAAGGGCTGTTACAGAAGAAGGTGGTTGATCAAGCACAGTTTCAGATAAACTGGTTGTTGATAGTTCAGCCTCAGGCTGTGTCTTTTTATCTCTGTAAGCTTCCAAAACTTCCAGAATAATTCCATTCCCCATTTCCTTCTTAGCTTTCTTCACTGGGTCTTTTTCAGAGACAGGTATGTCAGTGGAAATGGTGTCAGTGATCGGTCGCTCTGTAGGTTTAGTTCCTACTGATTCTATAATGGAAGGTGCCACATCAGATAAGGAAATCACAACATGATCAGCACTAGCTCTACCATCTGGTGTGGGCGTCCGATCTAAAGATACACTTATGTCTTCTGGATAGTCTATAATGCTGCCTGGAAAATAAGTTGATGAAGAAATTTCCTCCGAATCTTCAAATTTAGTTATTATGTCCACTGGCTCTGTATAAACTGTAGTTATGCTATCCAGGGTAGTAACAGGGGAGGAGCTATCTGTGGTAGAAACCGAAGAAACAGATGATGTGAGAGAAGGCGTGTCAGAGGGTGGGACAGATGGTGCACTTTCTGAAGGTTCAGAGTAGGTCAAAATCAGTGATTCGTGGGCAATTATCTCTTGAATTTCTCTTGTATAATCAGTGACATATTCATCCTCAAGTTCTTCTGTTGAAAAGTGTTGGGTTATTTTAACATCTGGGATAGAGAGTGTTGCACTGCTGGTGGAATCTGTAAGAGATGCTCCCGAGAGAACACTTGATGTCAGAGATGCATCAGGAGCCCTGTCAAAGTCCACGGTGGACTCTGTCATGTCATCACTGATAGGAAGCTGGGTCGGGCTGGATCCAGGTGCGACCTGCATCTGTTGCCTCTTCATGAGTTCCTCATAGGCAGCATCAGCATCTAGTAATTTCTTTTCTTCACTCGTGGAAGTCACCATAGTACCCAGATCCACTATTTCATGGCTTTCTGGGATGATATAAGAGCTTGAAACAATGTCTTCTTGAGGCACAATAGAATGTAAGCTTTCTAACTCATAAAACTCTTTCTGTAGGTCTGTAATTTTCTGCATAGGATCTTCATAAATCTGCTCTGGAAGTCTTATTTTTTGATCTCTTCCTCTATGTTGCATAAATCCATTTTCTTCATCTTGCCTGGTTAGCAGACTGCCATCTACTGATCCATTGTACGTGTCTTCTACTAAAGATTCATAAATATAATCCTCTATTAACATCCCACCATATAAGGGCTCTTTTTCAAACACTTCATCACGTTCAGTCGCAGCTGAAAAAGCTTTGTATTTGTGTGTTTTATGCATCATTTCTTCATACATCTCCTCAGCACTTTTTAACGCCTTTTGACTACCTTCTTTCTGCATAATAGATTGCTCGTCTGTTGGCGAATATAAAGACACAGCTGTGGGCAATTTGTAAACTTTTTGTACTTCTATTATTTTTTCTGGGCTTATTTCAAAACCTTCTGGGTCTGATTCTATGCTAGGTGAATATTCAGAACAAGAAGATCTATGGAGCTCCTCCATTTCTGCAGCCTGCCGTAACTCTTCTGTTGGGGAGGCGTCTTCAATGGGGGAGAGATTACTGGGTGGTGTCTTTGGTCTTTCCCTCCTTCTCTGAGCTCTAAGTTCATCTTTGTCTTTTTTTGATTTTTTACTAGAACTCTTTCTTTGCTGCTGCTCTAATTCCCGCTGCTTTTCTTGTTCCTTTAATAATTCTTCTTCCTCTCTCAATTCTTCCTCCTCTGAAGAATCTTCAATGGTAGGCAAAAGAGGGCCGTGTGATCTGTGTCGAGCTTTGCGTTGCTGTTTGCTCTCTCCCTTTTTGTGACTCGGGCTACTGTCACTGTCCTCGTCGAGTGATGACACTGATGTAGGTGATGTCCCAGGAGTGAAGCTGGAAGCGTGAAGACTTGAAGATCCCTCTCCCCTGGACCTATCTTCTGGTGAGTCTGTCAGGCTTTCCATTTCCAATTCTGGCTCTTCATCAAAATACAAAGTTGTTTTTTTCTGTGATGATTCTGCAGAATATTTATCGGCTATTGTACTGTTGAGATCAATCGTTTTAAATCGACGGAGTCCTCCCCCTCCAGCAATTCCAAGTTCTTCACTCTCTTGACTTTTGGTTTCTCTGTATTTAAGTTCAGGGCTTTCATCAAATGTTTCATCATCTTCGTCATGCCATGAATGGCGTCTCCCTGCATCATCATCGATGCTTGTACTACTTTTCCGAGTCAGTCGTCTATGTTTGCCCGCTGTTACTTTCCCTTTCCCTTTGGTGTCTTCCTTCTTCTGGCTCTCAATACTACTACTAATCTCTTTGAGCTGGTTCCTAATAAACTCATCATCTTCCGAACCTGAAGCATCCTCATCAGCACTCATTTCTATAATTTGTTTTCGAATGAAGTCCTCCTCCTCCCCTGACCCTTGACTATCTTCCTGTTTGTACTCATCGCTGCTTGATGAACCAACACTAGTTCTCCTTTTTCTTTGTGGAACAGGTGAATTTTCACTTTCACTACTGTCTTCAACTGAATCATAAGGCTCTCTTCTTGTAGTTATATCCTCAGACCTTTCTTTATAGTCCTTGCCAGAAGGAATGCCTTGCTGGCTGTCTTTCTTAAGAGTGTCTTTCTTTTCTTGACTCTCCTTGAGCCCCTCTTCTGAAGTAGTCATTTCTAGGGTTTCAGATAAAATCTGAGTTTTCTGTTGGTCTGTAGGCTTCTCAGGAGAAACCCCATGGGGTGGTGTTTTCTTTTCCAACTTTTCATCAGTAAGAGTGCTTGCTTGAGCTTCCAAAATAGAAAGGACTGTACTTTCTAACTTAGCCAAATCAGAGGGGCTGGAAGGGCTGCTTTCTTGGGAAAAAGAGTCCTTTTTGAGCCCCTTTAGAAAATCCTTTTCATCACTTGGAATAAGACTTGGAATTTCACCAAGTGAACTTGATATTCCATCAGAAGAATATCCTGTGTCGCTCAGACCTTGAGGGCTTTTAGGCTGCTGAGAACTTGAGGTGTCCGATTTGTCATCTTCCTTTTCCTAGCAGGGAGGAAAAGATACAGGAACACTTAACATAGTTAAACTAAAACGTTGCCTCTCTATTACTCTCAAATAGCTATTAAGAACTGAGGAATAGCTTGGGGACATTTTTCAATTATATGTCAGTATTTAAAAAAGTCTGAATGAGAACAAAAATAAAAATAGTTTATACATGCTGACCAAGGTTAGTTTTCATTTAAACTATGTTTAATAATGCCAGTTCTCAATGATATTTGATTTTCTTTTGTAAGTGTTCTAATCTTTCACATTTCAAAGACATTTTCCTTAAAATTTCTGATTCTCTTTCTCAGTAAATTTACTTTGGGATAAAGTTTAAATTGTGAAGAGAATTTTAATAATTTCTTCATCATCATAATTAATACTTTTGAATTATAAGGTTAAGCAAAGGACAGAAAGAATGAGAGCATGAGCTTTGTGCCTGTATCTGGCCATAAATTGGACAGGATCCTGGGAAATTTACTTAAAAATAAACAGGTAGCACACCATAATAATGCATGTACCCCTTACTGCAAAGGATATTATTATTGTTGGGAGACTCAAAGTACTGCTTTTTAATGATACTCTGAAAACTTTGAAACACTGTATATACTTGGTATTGGTATTAATATTATAACTCTATATTACGCAGAATGAATATTTAGAAGTTGTAAGTTTAAAAAAGTTATGCAATAATTGGTCTGACTCATCAATTTAACTAAAGAGAAATACTCATCTGTTATTTTTATAGAATCGCTAATCACTTTTATATTCAGCTTCCCACCCCAATGGTGTTTCACTAATATTATGTATGATTAACCTCTGATTCTGAAACTGCTTTTGAAACGCCTTTATCTTCAAAGGCAGCTTCCTTCAACAAGTATGATAACTAATGTTTGTGACAAGGAGCATGAGTTTCCCAGGGATCTGGGAGCCTTGAACTTAATGCCTTTTGTGGGCTTATGAATAAAAGGTCAAAAATATTATCTTTCATAATCAAATTTTGAAAGTGCCAAGGGTATTCTTTATTTCATGGTTACCTATGTTGCAAAACACAATGTCATAAAACTATGCATAAAATATAACTATTATTATATGTAACAATAATTGACTGAGTACAATTAATAAATCACAGTTTTATACAATGGATTCTGAAGGTTCTATGGTCATTTCAGAAACACAAGATTAGGACCAGACATACATAATGTAACAAAGGAAATTAAGTGACAGTAGACAGAAGACTGACATATATATACATATCCTGCTCTGTCACCTTCCCTAATCTTCCCTAAGTGGCCTTACGTTCCTGCTTCTTTCCTCCATCCTATGCTCTACTCACTTAATTCTCTTGCCACTTACTTCTGAGTCCCTTTCTTTCATATTACTTCTAGGATTTAATCATTATTTACTTATGATAATGATGTTGTGATGATTTGCGGCCCCCCCCCCCCCCCCCAACCCACATTCATTAAAAATTATTTAAGGAGGTAAAGATGATTATTTTTGATAGTGGGT
>CAUYQV010125249.1:0-18486 GCA_963574575.1 Galagoides demidoff
CCTCCCAAGTAGCTGGGACCACAGGCACCCGCCACAGTGCCTGGCCATTTTTTTTTTGGTTGCAGCCATCATTGTTGTTTGGCGGGCCCGGGCTGGGGATTCGAACCCACCACCTTAGGTGTACGTGGCTGGCGCCTTAGCTGATTGAGCCACAGGCGCTGAGCCTACAGCAAATACTTTATGAAGTAACAAATGAATAAAGCTATTAGGGAACAAAGAAGGAAAGACAACAAATTGGATTTACTTTTAACCAATTGCGCAGCTGTTTTTACATACTCACTACATGCCTACTTGAATATGAAGTCTTTAAATCTTGTGTATATGACATGTATTTTACTAAAATGCTAAATGATTCTTAGAACTTTGGATAATATAATTATAGACTATATAGTATATATATGTTCATAAAATACCAATTGATGGCATCAAATGAATATATGCATCTTCCTACTTTTTTGTTTTAACAGATTAGTAATTGCAAATTAAAATTTTCAAAATCCCAGGGGTTCTTATCATATTTGGACAGAGTTTTCTTGGGATTAACTTGTTTTGGGGAATAATTACAATGTTTTCTTATATAGATTATTTCCTGTTTAATTTTATTCTAGATTGGGGTGAGGGCAAAAATACTCGTTAAAATGTCAAGTGAAAGCACTCCTCTGTGAACTTCTCAGGGCCTCCTAAGAAACAGATGGAGTATGTTGAATAAATTGTATATAATTTTAGCACCCTGGATATTCTCAATTTATAATTAGTCTTAAAGAATTCTAGAACTAACAGGGAGAGAGGGAAACTGAGTTGTTTATACATTGGAGACCATATGGTCAAAGTCTGATTTTTATAAGTAACACTGTCATAGGTAAATGAGATTAGATTTCAGGATGCAGATATGTTATCTTGGAAAGTAGAAGGATGACAGAAACATAAGATGCTTTTTAAAATCTGTTTATAAATTTAATAGTTCTGTGAACATTTATATTTTGCCTTATCACTAGAATTGTTGCTAGGCCTTTGATCCAGGGCTGAGAGCTGTTGAACCCTTTTTTTTCTGTCTCTGCTGCACATTAGAGGAAGAAGAGTTGTCTTGGCCATACATTAAACATACAAACACTGACAAAAGATGATTAGGGAAAAAGATTCGTGCATACTCTTCATTATATCAGACACCACAGATAAGCCAAGAAAGTCCTTACAAATTCAGCTGTGGCAGGTCGGACCCCTCCTGATCTAGGCCATAATTACCCAATCATATAGAAGAAAAAATTCAATTGATTTAATTTTTAAGATAAAATGTTAAAAATTGAGATTTAAGTATTTTAGAAAGTAAGCACGTTAAAAAACATGTCACATAAATAACCCCAAAGGCAAGATTTAACAGGACCTGGTACAGAGTGGCTATTCATTGAGAATGAACTTGAACAGCAAGGAGCAATATGAGTTAAAATTTAACACAGGTTCTCCCCCAGTGGGCACATGCACAGGTATACTGGACACTTCCTGGGTGAAGGACACAGCTACAGCTTGGACTTTAATCTTGCAAAAGCAAACTATGTATCCTAATATACGTACCTCCATATTAATCTGGAATAAAAAAAATTAACATAGAAACGAATTTTATTCTTTGCCGATTTGCCCTAAAACAAGTCTTGGAAATCTAGTGAATAAATAAGTCATATATTTACAATTTATATGATACGATATTGGGTGGTAAAACATGAAGGTGTTTGGGCAATTTATATAAGGAGGCATACAGATGTTTGGAGATTATTGGTCAGATGGGTCACTTATCCTATCTCTGAGGTTAAGCCAAAAAGTTAGCCTGAATTGTAGAGTGGGAAAATTTTGCTTTATTTTAAGTTTAGTGCAATAAAAACAAGAAAATAGCCCATTTAGTTTAAGATAATTTCTTGAAGGAAATGCATCTCAGTGGGAGAGGAAAAACCTATGCTCCCGCATGAAATGTAATTAGAAGTCGCTCAAGAAAATAAACTTATTATGGATAAGGTAGTTGTATGGGGAATGATTAATCATGTTTCTCAATGCCTTTGTTCCAAGTGTTAAATGGCGCAACATATTTATCCTGTAAAACAAGAAAAGCAAGCATAAGTAGTTACCGGAGGACAAGGTGGGGAGATGCTGGCTGTAAGATTGGTTGGTTGCTTCTTACTTTTTATTTATTCATTCTCTGTGTTTGGTGAGGCACCCTGCCAGACACTTGGTGTGTGGAGGATGACCCAGTCTCGCAGTCTAGTGGGGCAAGAGTCAAACGACAAGCTACTGAAATTCCCAGTTGTGATGCGTGTGCTACGTGCAGTCAATGCACCCAGCTGGTGCAGAGGTGGAATACAGTAAGGCAGGGATTATCTTTTATTATTTTAGACAAGGGAATTGAGATTTGAGAGGATAAGAACGTGACTGAGGTCATTGGCTTGGTGAGTGGCAGGCCCAGGATTCTAACCTAAGCCAGGCTACTCCGTGGCCAGAGTGGAAGGGCTGCTTTAGTGCTCTCTACCCCTGGCCATTCCAGCACATGCTTGCTGCTTAGTCCCCACGGTGGCTACTCACCACCTCCATGGCACAAGGTTTAATAATTTCCTGTGTGGGGCTCTAATTGTAACTGTGTCTGTAACTTCACTTGTCCCTGACTGCTCTGTCCTGCCCAGTCTGTGTCACACGACCTACCTTTGCTCACATGTCCTTTGGGCCTGTCCCTTTGCCCCACACACTTGCTTTCTCCAGGAAACACCTCTGGCATCCCCATGGAGGGTTAAGTGCCCTTCTTCTGACCTGCTGTAAAGTCCTGTATATCAGCCCTTGGCAAATTATTACTCATAGACCAAATCTGGGTGCTGTGTGTTTGTTTGGTCTATGAGCTACGAAGGGTTTTGTATCTCTAAAGGTTGAAAAAGATATCAAAAAAGATTAGAATTTTATGGCACATAAAGTTATATGAAATTCACATGTCTATGTCTGTAACTTTTTTTAGAACACAGATATGTCTTTTTGTTATACGCAGTTTGGCTGCTTTTCTGTTACACTGGGAGAGTTGACTCGTTGCAAGAGACACCATGTGGCCTGCAAAACCTAAAATATTTACTGTCTGGTCCTTTACAGAAAAGGCTAGTCGATTCCTACTCTGAATCGCACACAGTATTTCTAAGCAGATCTTCCTGAGCCAGTTCCAAGACCCTCGTAGGCGGGTATCACTTTCTATTCAATGCTGTATCCCTCGCTTTCCTGAACATGCGTTTCCAGACTTCCACCTGTAGGACAGTTCTTCAAATCCTGTGAGCAGCCCTCTGGCTACCTGCCCACTCCTCCCCTTTATAGGCTAAACATGTAGCCTTCCTCATTCCCGTTGCGATATTGCCTAACACTAGGCCAGTTCATGCCTCTTTACACATGCTTTTCTTTTTAAAACATGGTGTTATTTATGCAATATATGAAAAACTTAGTCAAAGAAATGATATGTGTATACCGTGGAGTGCTACTCAGCCACAAAAATGTAGTGAGTCCAGGTGTGGAGGCTCACACCTGCAATCCTAGCACGCTGGGAGGCCAATGCAGGTGGATTGGTTGAACTCAGGAGTTTACCATCAGCCTGAGCAAGAGCCAAACCTGGTCTCTACTAAAAATAAAAAAAAATTAGCTGAGCATTATGGCAGACACCAGTAGTTCCAGCTACTTGGGAGGGTGAGGCAAGAGGAACTCTTATGCCCAGGAGTTGAGGTTGCTGTGAGCTATGATGATGCCATGGCACTCTACTGAGGGTAATACAGAGAGACTCTGCCTCAAAAAAAAAAAAAAAAAAAGGTGAACTAATACCTTTTGTAACAATTTGGATAGAACTGGAGACCATTCTTCTAAATAAAGTACAGCAATAATAGACAAACAGACACCACATGTACTCACTCTTACATTGGAACTATTCAATCAATACCCATGTGAACACATGGTAGTAAAACTTAGCAGAAAGCGAGGAGGAAGGAGTGGGGAGGAGGGAAGGTAGATTCACAACTGCAATGGACACTTCCTTGGCGATGAGCACACTTCCAACTTTGACTCAAATTGTATAAAGGCCATTCTTGTAACTAAAACATTTGTACTCCCGTCATATTGTGTGTGTGTGTGGGAAGAATGTGACTTAGCTCTGGAAATCAAATTCCAGAGCTACTTGTTGGGGCATCTTATCCTATAGTGAACAGCATCAGTGTGCATTACTCTATCTATTTGCTTTTTCTGAAATGTTGTCAGCCTTCCAGAGTTTGTTTCACTTTTCTCAGCCATTCTTTAAATGCTCGGTGAGTTATTAGACTGTGTCTACCTTTAGGGCCTCAGCATAAAAGAATGAACTATGATATTAGGCCTAAAGTTTGCTGACATTTCTATGGTAGAAAACATAGCAGATAACACTAGGCATATCGATCGCTAGAATTCTACAACATCATAGGTAGGCTGTGCCAATCCACTTTTCTATGAATTATAAGTATAATACAGATAATTTTGTTCCAACATAATAATATATTTGATTCAGTTCATTTTGATTTATTCTGATTCCATTTAATTCAATTCACTTCAATTCAGTTCATACTCAATGCCCAACATGGGCAGTTAAATGAACCATTGTAATTTGTACTTAATATCCTTGTGGGGCCTACTGTGTGCTAAACAATGCTGGATGATGGCCATGCAAAAGTGAATTACCTTGAGTCTCTAGCAGAAGGGGATCATAGAGCAAGGGGCACAGAGACCTACAGTGTGCGATAATCACGGGAGAGATAACACCAGTGTGCCCTGGGAACGGAGAAAGAGGCAATAAGGGCGCTTGGCAGCCCTGATGATTAAGGACCTCAGTCTCATGATTGAGACACTATCGAAAAAAGATAAGTGATCAATGGAAACATGTGGGCACTAGAAAGACAAAGAATAACCAAGATGGGCCTAGGATATCGGGGGCGGGAGGGAGTTTGCAGGAAAAGCAAATACTTGAACTGGTTGCACCTGTTTTTTTTTTTTTTGAGGGGGATGCTACTTTTTGCCAAACTGAACAAAGGAGGGACAAAAAAAGAAAAAGACAAGATGCTACGAAGCTTTTGAGCTCATACTTCTGAGGCACAACTTCTGAAATGATTAAAAGTGAATTAAAACTGCCCAGGAACTCATGGGCTGCATACGACCTCCCACCAGGAGGCCACCGCTCACCGCTTCACGGCCATTCTTTTTTATATTATGTAAACATGTAAATGCAAATCTTCCTCTTTTTTCTGTAGTCATTGAATAGAACACATATTCCTTCTGGACGTCCCTTTCCAGCAGAAATAAGAAACACACTGAAAAAATGAACAAAGAGCAGTTGCTTTTTTGCTCGTTGGGGCGTTTGCTGTCTGTCTGTGAAGTCACAGGGATTTGCTTGTGCTGGCACGTGCAGGCATGGTCGGATAGCGTTACTTTGTCAAAATAATCTATAAAGGGTATTAATTGTGAGTCAACTGACGATCACTTAGCAGCCTCAAAGCATTTGTTATCTTCTAGAGTTGATGTTTTCTATGGTTTGGGAATTATGGGCGACCGAAATTACAGTGTACAGGTCTGAACAGTGAGATGAGAGAGAGGGTTGCCTCCCTAACTCTCTAGCAAAAGGGGATCATAGAGCAAGGGGCACAGAGACCTACAGCATGTGATAAATCATGGGAAGGGGTAAGCCGAGCTGCCTGGGGACACGGAGAAGGACTGGGAAGCAGCTGCAGTGAGGAGCTGGGACCTGTTGTTTCTTCGTCCTATGACCTTGAGCAGTCACTTTTGCAAACTTTACTTTTCCCATTTCTGTATGGGAAGAACAGTACCTACCTCACAGAATTAGGAATAGGGTTAAACAAAACCAAGTTACCAACTTACCACAGAAGCACCGACTAGTCAGGGGTGTCCAACCTTTTTTCTTTTCTGGCGCACATTGGAAGAATAGAGTTGTCTTGGGCCAGGCAGTAAATACATAAACACTAATGAAAGCTGATTAGTAAAACCAAAGGTCTGTGCAATCCAGCACCACAGAAGCAAAGCAGTCCTCAAACAATCTGCGTGCAGCCTGCAGGTCATGGGTTAGACACCTCTGGACTAGATTATAACATTATTATTAGTGGTCTTAGTCTTTCATTCTTATTATTTTAAGAAAAAAATAATACTCTCAGTGTGGATAAATTTGTCTTTAATCAATGGTTCTTCCACATACTGGCGTCTTTAGCCTGGGCATGAGCTTTCAGAGCTTTCCGTCTCATCTAGAATGAAACAGTTTTAGGAGATATGAGGGACTTAAGAGGTTAATCCTTAACCAATGGCAGGTGTGTAGGGCATCATCCCTAACTCGGTCTTTCTGACAAGCTTGCCCTCTAGCCTTTGCTTAGGAACTGAAATTGGAAGAAACAAGCATGGATCTCCCTTGCTTACACCCACTGATCCGGTTCAGGTATTTACAGTTAACAAGAGTAGATCCTGGGTCCTCTCTGAGTCTTGCCTTTTGCAACTTAAACATCTCCAATTCCTTGAACTATTGCTTAGCTGAGACTGTATCTGCCCACTGCACAACCCTGACGTCTTGTTAGATTTGCTTCAGGAAGTTGATGTTTCTCCTTGTGTTTCCAGAAATGAAAGGAGTATTCCAGACCTCTCAGTATAGGCTATAGGAGCTCTGTTGCTGAGGTCTTCTCTTTGAAATAATCTGAGTTGGTAATAAGATGTCACAGTTGCTTTATATTTCAGATTACATTATTTTGAAATTTGAATGGAAAGTTAGATGACCACCCATACCAACAGTAAGCAGAAATAAAAAGAAATATGCTTTCTCTTACTGACCCACCCAAGATGAAAAAAATAAATTCCATTCTTCATTATCTAACTTACAAGCAAATATTAAGTTCTAGTTGCTTTAATAACTAGTTTCTCTTGCAGCATTAAAGATGGCTGGACTAATGTAGACTTAAAAAGCAAAAGTAAGTGGCAGTTATAGGAGTCAAAATCTATGTATGCTATAATAATGTAAGGCCAAGTTGATTTTAAAAGATACATACTATACGTAATTTGGTTTGAGGATAGTTATCTTTGGAGTAAACTTACACATACTTTAATTCTATTGTGTTGAATCCTACTGTATGAATAATATTTATTGAGGAGGAACAGGCAGCCCTGATTGCAATATATTGATGAAAAGTTTTTAGAGGACCAGGCTGACATGTACCTTTTAATTTTGTGTTTATATTTGCCTGAGCATCCCATGTAGCTCTGGCACCTTCATCCCTACAGTCTGAACTACAGTGTTCAGGTTCATGTTTCCTAAGCAATTGGCTTAACCTTGAATCAGGCTGGCTGACTGAGAGAAGCACAGTTCAACATCACTGATGTGGGCAGATTTAGCAATTAGTTAAGTAACAAAGTGAGGCAGCTTAGAGGAATCATCTGTCCTCTGGGACTAATACGTAACAACTTTTCACATTTCTTAACTTAGAGTCTTAGGACATAAACACTTTAACTGAGCTAGTTTTCCTACCAGTAAGAATAATTCATTTGATTTAAGGGGAGCAGATATACAATCCAACCAAAGCTCTTTCTAGTTTTTGAAATGCCAACATGGGCACAATGTGGGAATATGTTTGATACAGAAAATGAAATTCCAGCTGGAGGAAAACAAGCTGAAGAGGATTAAAGGATCTTTGGATACAATAATGTGGGCGTTCAGGTGGGGACTTTTCTTGGTTTCAATGTAGATGTTATTTGTGGAGATTTGAGACTTTGCAGAGGGAAGTGAATGTTGAAGTCTTTACCACTCAGTTATGCACCAACAATGACGTGTTGACTCACACCGTATCCAATTAGGTGTTTATTGGCTGGGGCACAATTATTTGGAAAGACAACCTGAGCGTTCCCCTGGGACCAGGCTCTGCCACTTCTAGTCAAATTAACATTGCGCCAGCAGGTTCCATCTTGCGATGTTTCATTTTAGAGAGAAGAGTTGTCCAGTGACCAGGCATTAACTTGGTAATTAAGATGACAGAGGCTCAGCTCTTCCTCTCCATTCCTGTTGTTGGCCTAATTAGCTGTGCTTGTCTTGGATTTGTTATCATCAAAGAGCTCCTCAGAAGAGGGAACTCTGGTATCTGAAATAAATAGCTTAAAGTGCTGAAGGTGGTCGAATTTCTCATAAAATGTGCTGGGTCTTGTGGCCAAATGGTAAGAGGAGAGATGAGGACGAGCCACCTTAACTTCAGGGTGCTGTCACGGGTTAGTCAAAGACAATGGCTGCTGCCCCCAAATTAACAGGCATTCTTCTTCTTCTTCTTCTTTTTTCTTTTGAGACAGAGTCTCACTTTGTCTCTCTTATGTAGAGTGTATAGTGCCATGGTGTCAGCTCACAGCAACCTCAAACTCTTGGGCTTAAGCAATTCTCTTGTCTTAGCCTCCCAAGTAGCTGGGACTACAGGCACCCACCACAATGCCTGGCTATTTTTTGGTTGTAGTAGTCATTGTTGTTTGGCAGGCCCAGGCTGGATTTGAACCTGCCAGTTCTGCTGTATGCGGCTGGCGTCCTCACCACTGAGCTATAGGTGCCAAGCCAATGCCTGGCTAATTTTTTAGAGACAGGGTCTTGCTCTGTCTCAGGCTGGTCTTGAACTCCTAAGCTCAAGTGATCCATCTGCCTCAGCATCCTAGAGTTCTAGGATTATAGCTGTGAGCCACTGTGCCTGGTGAGAAGAGGCATTCTTTAAACACACACACACACACACACACACACACACATGAGTATTTATGTCACCTGTATAGGAACATATGTTTTCCTGGAGTCAGAATATGATGAGAAAAATAAAGAGTTAACTCGATCTGCCTTTGGCTTAGAAATAACACTGATATGGTGCTTCCTACTGAGAGCGTCCACCTAACACTGTCTCCTTTGTTTACCCAATGGTGTGGCTATCTTTAATGCCCCAATTTTATAGATGAACAGACTGAGGATCAGAAAGGTTTAAAGCTTCAGATCCAGCTTCCCCAACGCTGGGTGCTGTTCCCTTTGTGCTGGGTCCTGCTGTCTGTCAGGAGAGGGTCTGTTTACAGCTGAGTTGCAACTCCTCGGGAGACCAAGGAGGCCAGGACAGATGCTGGCATTTTCAGATAGGTGTTTATTATTAGGTTTGCCCTGTAATAACTGTTAAATCATGCCTTAGGCGTGCCTCTTGGCAAGGTCAGGGCATGTATAAAGCATTTCTATGAAGCTAAATTCCTGTTGGGAGGCTTTAAAGTTTTTTATATTTTAATGAAGTTATTAAAATGAAAGTTCAGACTTGCATAATTCATAAGCATTCACTGCTTCTTTTAAAATCTCTGCTACTATGTTTTTAAGTAATTTTTAGTGAAATCTTTATAAACATAAAACATGAACATGTCTTTTAGTTACAATTAAAATAGATTTCTAATTCTGGCAGACTCGGGCTTCGCTGTAACATAATACTAGATAGCTCTTTAGGTTAGTTCCATTTTAATATTTCCATTGCATCAAAGATGGTACTATAAAATTCGAGACGTGTTTTCTAAATACACAACCTGAATTGACAATTTTCAGTAAAAGAAACTTTCAAATATTTAAGTGGTTTTATGAAGTCCAGAAATTGGAAAATTCTCTTTAAAATGTTGGTTTTGACTTTCATAACAGTATGTATTCTTACTTTGATTCTTAGCGGCTGTCACGGTTCTTTTCAAGTTGCTTTTGTAACAGTGGTGCTGAACTGGGTGTTCTAACGGATTCAAAATCCTGCAGGTAGGGATTAAAATGGGTCTGAAAATTTCCAGGCCAACGATGTGATTTTGGGGTACTTTTTGCAATCACTCTAGTGGCTTTTTAAGCAACGTGCTTTTACTTTTTGAACTGAGGATAATTACATCTTACTTTAAAATCGTTCTTATTGAGACACATGATGAGACTATATAAATGTAGTATTTTACTTCTTAGCAGTAGAGGCCAAGAGGAGCAGGAGCAGTGTCCAATTTTAGGAACACTAATAAAACGGAGGCATCTTCCCATTGCTTGTCTTTGTATTATAGGGATTTGGGGGGCTAACATTTCCCCTGTATATGTGAGGCAAAGCTTTCCTTCAGTCTGTTGCTTGTATTTCAAATTCACGTACGGCCTTTAATTTGGGGGAGGAAGTGACATCTTTGCTGCATTGTCTGCTGTCCTAGAGTCCATCATGCCTCTATTTATCTCGGTCTTGTCTGAATTTCTTTGGTGAAGTTATATTGCTTTTCTCATGGAGTTGTATTTATAAGAGAATGACTAAATATATTAGGAGGCATCCAAACAAGGGCATGCTATGCAGCCAATAGCTGTCCTGGCAGATCTCTATGTTGACCTGAAGGATTTCTATTGTGTCTTGCTAGGTCAAAAATAATTACAGAGGAAGGGTTTACGGCACATCTCCTGGGTGCGAGCACAACTACAACTTGGACTCTACCTAACAAATGCAAACAATATAACCTAATCCTCTGTACCCTCATATTAATCTGAAAGAAAGCATAATCACAGAACCATGTGTCTCAAATAATCCCATTTTGCATAATGCATATATATGTGTAATTTATAAGCAGACAGATAATCTGAAAGGATGTGAAATTTCAAGTTAATTCTTTGAGGAATGGGAAAGGATAAGAAGGGCTGGTTTGAGTTCTCAATTTCTTACCTCATGTATTTAAAGGAATAGTGGAGTTTTGGGTCATATTAACATTTTTTCGTGAGCTTCTCTGTCCTTTTAAAACTAAAATTCCAGAGAAATATTGGAACAGTGTTATTTGTGAAAGACATGCTTCCTTAATAAGGCTATGAAAGTTCATAATATTATCAACAAATACCAGCTACATCAGTAGATAACCGTGTGATCTCATAGTTGCCTATGTATGTATTAGTTCTGTAAGTGCACTGCTGATAAAAGGTGCATTTGGCTCTTTTTGGTTAACAGAGGAAAATTCATTAATTAGACTGTCACCCTCTTGGCTGAAATCAGTAGTTTGAAATCTATGTATTTCTCCCCCTTTTTACTTTAGTCTTGGATAAAAGAAATTTCGGTGTTCCTGATGACATGAAATAATCATTGTTAAGTTAAGAAGTCAATTTCCTAAGTAAATATTCTTGAGCATTTATTTGTGGAAGGAAAAGTTACAGGAAACCTCCTACTTTTCCGGCCATCGCTGAGAGTGATGTGCCGCAAAAGGGCCGCCATTAGTAATTCAGAAAGGCAGCCAGCTGCTGGGGGCTCTTGACTTCCTTTTATAAGGAGCTAGTCTATAAAGCAGTGAGCAAGTAAGATGCTGAATCATTGCCCTATCCGGTCATGCTGGGCAGAAGATGCGACCAGGGTATCATTCTGTCTTCGATTCTTCCCTGGAAAATGTCTTTATGACTGTCATTCAGGTATAATGACAGTAACGTGTGCATTTCTGTGTCACTCTCTTCTTTTATCTCTTGGAGATAGTCTGGCTCTTTTATTTTTTTTTAACCACTAAAGAGAGTGGGCAAGGGAGGAAATAAAGAAAGGAAGTAAAATCTCTCCTGAAAATGGGGCTCAACTAACCAATCAGTTTCAAGGATTCCATATTCTGGTTTCTATTTATTAAGCTATTATTTCTATTATAATAAGAGCACTACTGGCTTGGCGCATGTAGCTCAAGCAGCTAAGGCGCCAACCATATACACCTGAGCTGGCGGGTTCAAATCCAGCCTGGGCTTGCCAAACAACAATGACACCTGCAACAAAAAAATAGCCAGGTGTTGTGGTGGGTGCCTGTGGTCCCAGCTACTTAGGAGGCAGAGGCAGGAGACTTGCTTGAGCCTAGGAGTTGGAGGTTGCTGTAAGCTGTGATGCCACAGCACTCTACCCAGGGGGACAGCTTGAGGCTCCGTCTCAAAAAAAAAAAAAATAAGTTCACTACCAAGTTCATTTTTCTGCCACAAATGTTGCATTAAGTAGATAAAATTAAGTCATATTTGTTAGCTTGCTAGAATTTTAATAGCCATAACTGGTTTATGTAGGGTATGTTGATATCTATCCCCCCAACATATATGCTAGGGCTTAAAGAATACAAATATCGAAAGACAAAATCGCTGTTCTCGAAGGCTCTCATAGTATGGAGGGTGGCAGGACTATGGAGAAGGCAGAAGAGTGATACACTTATAACTGAGATTATAAATGAAGGGTAAGGTGACCAAAATAAGCAGAGTTTTTTTTGGAAGTGGAGGTGAATTGAATAAAGTACAGATTTTTTTTTTATAAGGCTGTTTTTGATGTTTCTGTTTCTCCAAGCATTTCTGGCAGTGCTGGGGATTCAAAACTTTGCACATTTTTGCCACCTAAATGTTAGACTTTCCTAACAGGAATGTCACTGTTTCATAAAAGGAAGAGAAAAATAGCATAGACTTTGGCTGTATCTTTTTGATAGTTTTATCAGGAAAAATTTTTTTTTTTAACCAAATATGGACAAGAAAATCTCTTAAGAAAACCCACCAAATGTAATTTTAAAAAATAAAAATAGTTGGGGGCTCTGTTCCTGCCAACCCAATTACCTATTAGAAATTCAGACCCTTTCTATTCCTTTTCTGTATACTGAGTAGAGAGGAGGAGATAGAGATACTCAAGTCAAGGATGGAAACACAGCTTTTCTGGGTCAGATTAGTGAGATGGGCAGCAGCGGGGCCATTTGTGACAGCGTGGAGGAGTTCCACGAGACAGCACAGAATGAAGGTTTGGAGATGTCCTCCTTTAAGCCACAGCAGACACTTACATTTCTCTCAGCCTCATATTTTAATCTATCTCTTAGAGCAACATGTTTTTAGGGCCCAACTGTAAAGTAGTAAAGAAAATTTGACAAAGAATTTTGGGGTAGAAAGCTGCCTTTGCTATCTTCCCCGAGAGCCATCCCTTTTATCTGTTCTCTGTCAAACATCAAGGTTGCTTCTTAATTCCAGTATTGTGGGATCTGGTAAATAAGTAGGTGTTTATTACTCTAGCTCTGCCTTTCATGATTTTCAGACTTTAATCTCTGCTCAGCCTGTCTTTTTCAGACTACAGACTGCCCATCTTCTTAGCCTATCCTCGCGTACAGGCCCCTCAGGCTTCTGTTTTAGCCGCCCTCTCACAGCAGGTGATCAGCAGACACACTGTCTTTCCTGAGTTGGGCAACCATAACTATATGAATTCTACCTGTGAAGGAATTCTGGGCTCAACAAATGGGGGTCATCCCTCCCCAGCCCCCGTATTTATAAAATCTTCTGTGACAACATCAAATCTTTTTGAGGGTAGCAGCAAGCTTGGTGAATGTCTCCGATGGATCGTTCTATGTGACTTTTTTTCTTGGTTTATAGTTGAACCTATTATTCTATACTTTAATTTGGGTTATTTTTTTTCTTGGCAATATATATCATTTCTTAGCTTGCCAACAATGAAGCTCATCTACCCCATTTTGGCTTACTCAGCCTCACTAGATATTTTTTAATTTACCCACTGAGCTTGGCATTTCAATGGCTAGAAGCATTTATTAATATGTCACCTTGAGCACTGGGAGCTTTCAGATGACTAGCAAATATCTTAGAACAGACCTCTTTGGAACTATTTCTACATCTCTATCTGTAGATCTCGCTTATTAACATTTTCCAGCTGAGCTCTATTTTCCTGGTAAGTTGTCCTTTGTAATTCCAGTTTCTTCAGTTTTGACATTTAAATACGTAATTTTGTCCTACAGAGTTCCCTACCAATTCACAGTGTGGTAAGCTTTTGTCCCTTTGCATCATACCACCCTACACTCCAATAATACCACATATGCCTTTCAGAATCAGGCCTTGATAAAACTGAGTAATAAGTGAAGTTTTTCTTTAATCTCTCTACCACCTAAAAGGCACTCAAATTCCTGAGACTTGGACTGTCTCTGTCGCAGGGATAGAGCAGAAACATCACTGGTTTGTGTTTCATCCTCTTTTGTGTGCAAATAATCAATCACGTGCCAATCTGTACACAAAGGAGAAAGTGAAAGGTCCTTTTCTGCATGGAAATAATCTATTTATATTCAATGTCTCATCTTATGGATTTATTGATCCCATTTTTTGCTATCTAAATTCCAAATAACTAAACAATCAACCAACTCATTTGTATTAAGTGATTTCCATGATGGAACTTCAGTTTGGGTATCAAGGCTATTTGGAGTCAGGTAGACGCTTTGGACATCTTTCAAACTATAACATGTAGTTAACCACCTGCTCTGTGGTTTGGACCTGATGAGAAAGGATAAAGACCTACCAGTCATGTTTTATTCATGAAGACTGAAGACAGACTATTTGGGTTGCCATCCTAGCTCTGCCAAATACTAATTCTGCGACCTTGGGTGAGTTATTTACCTCCCCTTCAGCTCCATCAATAAAATTGAATTAAAAATAGTATCTACCTCATAGGGTTGTAATGGGTATTAAATCAGCTAACCATATGTAAAGCATTTAGGACGGGATCTGGCTCACATTTTGCTAAGCTGGTGTCTGCTGTTATTTTCACTTGTATTCCCATGGACTGGCACGATGCCTGGTGCAGAGTGGGTATTCACTTGATGTTTGTTGAATGATTAGGTATGTACCTGCTGGCTGAAGAACTTACTTAGGAATTTTTGTGCTAACTGTTCTGAACTAATACATTTCAGCTGATCACTCACTACTCAGGATTTCACATCTGCTCTTCTCATATTCTTAAAACTACCGCTAGTCCTTCAGGGCCCGGCATTTGTATCCATTCTGTGGCAGTAGTAACTGTGTCTGGATCTTAACTTACATAAGGCTTTCAAGAATCCTTTTTAATAACTCAATTTCCAGGATAATCCAGTTTCAAGGTTTGTCATTTCTTTTTTAGATCAATCTGTTCACATCTTAGGGATTGAGATTATTTTATCAGTATTGTAATTAAGCATTTTGAAGTGTCTCAGAATTAATATTATATTGTAACATTCACGCCTAAAATGATGATGAAGCTTTAGACATCACAGCCAACTTATTATGCATATTCCTGTCCCATTAACTCAATAAGATGCTAGTTTATTTGCATATTATTGCTTGACCCTGATATCATGGCCAATTAATTTGCATATCCCTATCTAATTGGCTCAAATAAGTTTTTGCCATTTTATTTATTGGCCCAACTCCCAGACTAGTGGCTTTTAGTTCAAATCAACTGAATTTAGAGTAGTTTTCTCTGTTGTGCTTTCAGCACCAATGGGAGGATAGATAAGGGTGGTGGTTGAGGGTGTTGGAAAAAACTTCAGTATGAACAGAGGAAACGGCTACTGCTGTCATCTCCCCTGTCAGTGGAAAATGCTGAGGAAAGAAGATAATAATTTAGACACGTGGGCAAGGTATTTTGCAGGGTAGAGGATATTAGACTGATGAAAGATACAGAACTGATTTGGGAAAATTCCAGTATATAAAGAAAGGTTGTATTCTACATTGCTAACAAAAACAATTTTTTTTAAAGGGATGTATAATAATAACATGGGTGTAAGTGTGGAGGGGAGCCTTGCCTAAAATGCAATTTCCAAGTTCCCACCTCTAAATAATTCTGTTACCTCTTTGAGTTCTTGACAGCTTAAATCTTAACACATACCCTGGATGATTCTGATCACCATACCCTGGATGATTCTGATGAAGGTAGGTAAAAAGTCACATCGTGACAATTACTGTCTGGAGGACTGGTCCTGCCACTGCTGACTTGCGGTTTCCCTGTGGAATCTATGTGGTTCCTGAGCTTGGTTGAGTCGCTCTTTCCTAAATGATGTTGGATATTTAAATCCAGCTGTGTTTCCCAAATCATAATTCTAGGACACTACAAAAGTAGACGGAAAATGGTGCTTTTTTTAAAAAGGCATCTTACAGAAAGGAAGTGGGGAGGAGAGAGAGGTGGTGGGTGGTGGGGACAGAGGGGATTTGCCAGCCTGAGTCACAGCCCCAGATCTGCACACTGGCCGTCTGACACTCACAGGTGGGCGTGCCTTTGCACTTCTGCCCCCCTTTCTCCTTCGTCCCTCATTTCCCTCAAGTAGTTGCTTCCACTTTCAGACTTCCCCGTCCCTTTCTTTTGGAGATGTGGATGTCTGGGGACCTCTCCTACAGCTGCATCCTTTGCTTCTCACAGTATCAATTCATAGTGACAAGGCAGGACTGGGGATGGGGCAGAGGACAGAAAGGAGAAGGGAGTTCCAGATGATGGAGAACACTTTGCACACCCACTGGTGCCCTGCAGCCCTGGGGGTCCCCACCCTGACCCCGCCCCCCACAGCTGCCTCCCTGGCTCCTTGCCCTGAGGAGCCCGTGAGGACAGATGCCCGGGTGTCAGTCCTCTGCTCTGTGTCCCCAGCACCCTCTTGCTCACATGCCTGACATGTTTTGTTGCTTATTTCCCACAGACCAGGTAAATATAAAGCACAGCGAGGGGTCAGGAAGGCGGACTTCCTTCGGGCTCCTGGCAGGGCAAACCCTTAGAGCAATCTCAGGAGGCCTGAGTGCTGGCCTCAGGGAATAGGACAGTAGAACAGGTCTGGGAGGCTGCTCTGTGTCTCAGACTGAGCCAGGCAAGAAGAGAATTCCGCCAGAAGCCACAAAGGAGACAAACAAATCAACTTGTGGATCTAAAGAGAGCGAGCCCTGGAGCCGTCTCAGTGGGACATCATGGGGTTATATATGTGAGCATTTTTGCCACCTCTACGAAGGCCTCAATTTCCAACAGCCCCCCCCCCCATTTCTAGCCTTACCCAGCCCCCCAGCTCATCTTGAGGTTTCAGCTCCAGGCAGGGAGGCACCTTTAGCAGGTTAGAGCAGGGAATCTCTGTTCCCCCACCTGGAAGGTGGGGTGCCAGGAAGGTGAAGGGCGGGTTGGTGAGTGCTCTACGCTAGGAGTCGGGAGACTGAATGTCAGAGGGAGGAAGAGTAACTGCTAGTGGGGAAATGCTCCGTCTGTGGATATGCCACACAGGGGAAGGTAGTTTGGGTTCACTTTCTAATGTCTCTGAGCTTCGATTTTCTCTCAGGGAAATTAGAGTATTACTTTCAGAGTCTACCTCACAGGACTTTCGTGGGAACCACATGAGAAAAACAAGTTAAAAAGGTTTTCTGATAACTGATAAAGTCACTTTTTAAGAGTTAAAAATAATTCTCAGATTTTAAGTCGAAAGGTAGAATTCCTACCTCATCACAATTTAAAAGCCACAATCACTTCCATTTTTCTGATTGACAAGTTTGGTCTTCCTTTTTTTAAAACAGCCACTGAAGGACACGTAAGCAGAAAAATTCCAGAATTTCATTTAATTTGTGACAGAAAGTACAAATAAGTCATCCTCCTGACAGTCCTCATTAAAGATGTTCCCAGAAGTTTCAAATTTCTGAGATGACCACAAAAAAAAAAAAAAAAAGAACTTGAGGGAAGTAATTGCCATAATTTAAATGAAGATAAGAAACGAAGTATATAAAACCTTTGAACCTCTATTGTTCAAACAATAAGATACCTCAGAACTAGGAAACATACCCTTTAGGACTTTGAATATTCTGAACTTTTCCAGTGCCTCCACTTTTTTAGACCTCTTCATACTCTTTCTCAATTTCCCAAATAGAAATTAATTATTATTTGAAGGAAGATTTATTCCATGCACAGAAATGGATAATGGGCATGAGGATACTGAGATACGTTTACCAGGCAGAGGACTTGAGTTTCTCGCAGTATAGGGCAAAAGGACCACACATACTCTTCCGCACTAATTTGCTCCTGAGGAACGCTGGTGTAGACGGTAAGATTCGAGATCTCAATATAAACACAGCCATGCTCCACATAGCAACATTTGGGTGCAGGATGGACTGCATATCCAATGGTGGTCCCATAACACAATAATGCTCTATTTTTACCATACCTCTGGTATGTCTAGATACACAAATACCACTGTGTTAGAGTTGCCTACAGGATCAGTACAGTAACATGCCGCACAGGTTTTCAGTCTAGGAGCAATAGGTGATAGCAGACAGCCTAGGGGTGCAGTATGCTAGACCATCGGCTCTGTGTAAGCACACACTCTGATGTTCACAGAAGCAAAGTGCCAAGTGACGTACTTCTCAGAATGCATCCTTGTCATTAATAGATCCATGACTGTGGTTAGATCAAGAAATCTCCACCACTGCTCACAGGGACTTGAGAGTTGGAACATTAAGAATGCAAGTGCAGGCTTGGTGCCTGTGGCTCAATCGGCTAAGGCACCAGCCATGTACACCTAAGGTGGCGGGTTTGAATCCCCAGCCTGGGCCCGCCAAACAACAATGATGGCTGCAACCAAAAAATGGCCGGGCGTTGTGGCGGATGCCTGTGGTCCCAGCTACTTGGGAGGCGGAGGCAGGAGACTCGCTTGAGCCCAGGAGTTGGAGGTTGCTATGAGCTGTGATGCCATGGC
>CAUYQV010125250.1:0-12858 GCA_963574575.1 Galagoides demidoff
GATCAGCGAAAGAGAAAATCTTACAGTCAAAACCAAAAAACCTATTTGTCTAAAGGTTGAATATGAATGTCTTAACACAACAATTATGAGAAAGACATGATGGCTATGTTAGCCAGCTGGATGAGAGTTTTCCAAACTGCAAATGGAAGCAACACACTGTATCCTATGATAGAATTAATGTACACAATTATGATCTAATAAAAAAAAAGATTATATAAAAAAAATAAAGGACATTATCTGTGTTGGCTACAAAGGAGCACTTTGTATGAGCCTAGTCCTCCTCCCATAAACCACTGTAAAACTGGGGTGGAGAGAAATATGGAAAACTTCTGTTTAAGGGTCAGTTAACAAATAGAACAAGTCAGAAGTTCCTGTAAGAAGGGAAACTCACACCTTAGGATTACTCTGACTCTCTTCCTGGAATTATTTCATCAGCTCTGACACAGCAAAGCTGGGGTCCAAGTAAAAGACAGTGGGATAACCAAGGGATCAGAAGCTGCAATCTGAGAACAGAGCTGCCAATGTGGGCGAAGTCTGTGTAACAAGAAATAAGAGTTGAAGAAACTTTTCAGAAGATGCACCACAGGAGTCTGTATGGAAATTCTTTGAAAATTCAAATTCAACTTACCAACATTAACTCAAGAAGAAATTTTAAAAATCTGAATACCTCTCTACAAAGAAAACTTTCCTACAAAAATAGCTCCATGCCCAGATGGTTTAATAGGTGAAGTCTGTAAACACTAAAAGAGAAACTAATAAGCAGACTTACATCAATTCTTCCTGAAGCTAAAGACAGGAAGAATTTCCCAACTAATTTAGAAAGGGATCGAATCCTGATAACAAAACCTGAGAAAAACATTAGAAGAAAAAAAATTGAAGACTAATATCCCTCAAGAACATAGTTTTGCCTTGACCTCACCCAAATATTAACAAAATAAATCCAGAGATATAAAAAGATAATAATAATAAACTAGGCATTATCCAGGAATGCCAGATTTGTTCAAAATTTCAAATTTGATATAATTCACTAGAACAGAATAAAGGGAAAGAAACTGGATAGATCAATGAGAAAAATAGTATTGATTAATATAGTCAATAAATAGAACTGTGTATATGTGCAATTGATTTTTAATAAAAGTCCAACAGATGCAATATTAAAATCTTGTCTTCTTCAACAGTGATACTGAAATAATTGAACATTTATATAGAAAAAAAATGAACTTTGGGCAGCTCCTGTGGCTCAAAGGAGTAGGGCGCCAGACCCATATGCTGGAGGTGGCGGGTTCAAACCCAGCCCCGGCCAAAAACTGCAAAAAAATAAAAAACAAACAAATAAATAAATAAATAAAAAGAACTTTGACTCCTATCTTACAAGATGAAAAATTAATTTCAAATCAATCATAGACCTAATTTTAAAAGCAAACACTGTCAGGCTTCTGGAATAAAATAGAGGAGAAAATCTTTGATTTAGGGTTAGAGAATTATCTTTTAGATGTAAAAAGAGAAAATAATCACTCACCAGGAGCGGTGTCTCAAAGGTAAGGTTGTGGAAGTGATTGCCCTTGAATTCAGGAGTGCACCATTTGTAAAGAATTTAAAAGCAGTAATAAAACTAGCTAAATTTAGTCTACCTATTATTATAATCATACATTCATGAATCTAATAAATGGGGTGAAATACTCCTCCTGGGGGGGAGAAAGATTTTAAAGTCTAAACAATCACTATGATTATTTTGAGTTTTATTAATACACACGTAAGCTTCATATTAGCAATTGTAATTAATGGATCCTTTAGTGAACATTGTATTCAACGTGGAAATTAATTTGTGTAACTCCCAGCTATCCGGTCAGCTCCCAGGATGCTCAGTGTGCTACTTGTGTTCATTTCAGAAATAAGTTTGCTTTGTTTCAGAACCATTCAGGCTGGCATTAGACTCACATCACACCACTAACCTCTCTCTTATCACATATTCCTGTGTCCAAATAAAAGCTTCCAAAGACAAAGTAAAAGAGCAAAGTGATTATAAGACCAAGAAACAACCTGAGCTACATTCAATTTTGTCATTCCAGGTGAACATTTGGGATTTTATTTGTTATTAAAATTTAAATGGTGGAACAGGTTTTGAACTGTGAGGGGTAATGTTTTTGCTTTTCGGTGAAAATTTTAGTTCATAAAAGAGATATTTTCTGAATCTGAATATCTTTAATTTTTTTCTTGTGGTTGCTAATTATTTGTATTAAAACTAAATAATGTGTTAAGAGAACACAGACCATAATGTTAATTACTGTAACAGACCAATAGGTCGATTTGTTAGTTTTTGAACAAAAAAATTAATATAGTTAAAAATATTGAGGTGTTACTTTTACCGCTTTTGCAGTGTAGTATTTATTTTATACAATCCGGACACACACATTGTATGTGCCCCAGGTGTGAGTCTATGCCAAGAGAAGACTATACTAGGATAAATAAAAGTCTTTGCTTATAGGAGGCTGAATACAGTTTCTGCTCTAAAGAAAATAATGGTTCTTTTTACCTTCTCCAAGTAGATAGGTCTTAAGTTCTTTAATTGCTGTTGTTTATTACAGTTTATATGTAAATATATCATCTCACACTTAATCTTTTCCTTTATCCAACAGAGTTCGTGCTCAGAAGTTAGTTATACAAATGAATAATGAAAGTTTGACAGAAGGCATAAACACCTAGGTTTGGAGACTAACATTTTAGATGTACGAAACAAACATGTTAAACAGAGATGTTTTTTAAATATTTGTTCTTAATCTGTCCTATCTGCAAACTTCATATAATCAGACAGGTCTTTGTTGCTACTCAGATTTTTTTTTTTTTTTTAAAACAGAGTCCCACTGTGTCACCCTCAGTAGTGTGCTGTGGTGTCACAGCTCACAGCAACCCCAACTCTTAGGCTTAAGTGATTCTCTTGCATCAGCCTTCCAAGTAGCTGGGACTACAGGCACGTGCCACAATGCATGACTATTTTTTTCTTGCAGTTATCGTTCTTATTTAGCAGGCCTGCACCAGGCTCAAACC
The DNA here is from genome assembly GCA_963574575.1 of Galagoides demidoff. NCBI lineage: Eukaryota > Metazoa > Chordata > Mammalia > Primates > Galagidae > Galagoides > Galagoides demidoff. The sequence goes on from CAUYQV010125250.1 coordinate 3,046, forward strand.
TGCCAGCCTCGGTATATGTGGCTGGTGCCCTACTCACTGAGCTACAGGTGCTGAGCCTCCTACTCAGACTTCTTGGCAAAGCTTTTTTATTTCAGCAGAGGCTGTGATGACCACTTTGTATGTGAGCATCCTGACAGTACCTCAGTCACTGTGGGCATTGAACAAAGCTGGAAATTGAACAGTAAATATCCTATAAGTCAGCACTTTGCCAAGGACAGGACATGGTAACACTCTGGTCTCTTTGGATAAACAATGCCTGGGCATCTTCTGCTCAGCTTGTGAGATGGTTTTCAGTGGGACCTGGACTCTAATTGTCTACACATATGATATTGGGAAAAAACTTTGAACAACACACTCATCCTTGATTTTTGCCCTTCCCCTGTTCCTATCCCTTCATGCTTTTTCCTCTTTTTCTCAAAATAAATAATTTTCATGCAAGCTCTTGGCTCAGGCTTTACTGTTTGGTAAATACAGGATAAAATATTTAAGAAAAAAAATTTGTTTTGCTGTCTTCTTATTTAGAGACTCTGAATCAAGGTGTGCTCTACCTTTAAGCAATATTTTTTTCTATCAACAGAATCATTTTCTTTATGTCACCTTCTGACCAAACATTGATAGGACACCTTTGTTTGTGTGCATGTATGTTTTCTTCTTTTTATTTATTTTTATTTTTATGTATGTTTATACATGCACTTAAATGAAAAAAAATTGTATTGTTATCCTGGTGTTAAAGACCCTCTATATTCTAGTCCAAATTACCTATCCAGCTCCATTCATCATTTCCTTAAATGCAATCAGCTAATTGAGTTCAAATTTTCCCCCTGCCCTCCTCCCTTCAAATCTGAAACTCTTTATACTTCAAATCTTTTCACGACCTTGTTTTTATTATATGCATGCTATGTGTCGGGCACCTAACTGGACACAAATATTTAATATTTATTAGATGTTGCATTTTGTTCTTTCTAGAATAAGTAGAAGATTTTGCAAGTAAGCAAGAATTTTTCTGGGAGGCAAAGAATGAGGTGGAGAAAAGACAAAGCTATCCTAGGCACAAATATCTGCTTATACGAGGGCATAAAGGACAAGGAGGGGAAGGAGTATTCAGAGAATTTTGGTTTTATTAATTTAGGGATTAAAAAATCCAAGAAGGGCTTAGGGAAATAAATTTAAAAAATTTTTACTGTGACTCATAGAAATCAATAGATTATATTTTGTAATCCATGACTAGGGTAAACATATATTTTATTTTCTGACCTGAGACCTTGTTAAATATGAAAAAAGAAGGAATAAGACACAATTAGGGAGAAAATTGGTATAAATGAGGTGCGTCCTGAATGCAGATTTACTCTCATTAGTCCAGGTACAAATGTAGTCTGCCTTACAGTCAGTGATTCTCACTGAAATTTCATAGTTTTGAAAATTTTGTCCCCATTAATATTCTGAAATAATAAAAAAAATATTATCGTGTTTCATTTGCTGATCTCAGATTCACTAAGGGCTACAAAATATTGGCTTGGAGGGATGACAGATATACTTGGAGGTCCCTACATTTATTCCCCACCAGAAACTATAGAGGTAGAGGTGGGTGAGGGGAACCTTGGAAGGTTTGTGGGGACCCAACCAACCTGAGCCTACTACATGTTAGAGGGGTTGTTTTTATAGTTGTAGGGTGGAGGGGGCTTCAAAATGATGAAACCAGGGATTCTTATTGAGTCTTTCAACTTAATTCTCCTGCTATCTAAGTAAATAATCATAACAGTTAAGAGGGATTATTTATTTGGCTCATTCTGGACAAATTAGAATTTTATATAAAGTCAGGTTTTCATGCATATATAAGAAAAAATACTAATGGAGTTTAAATGGTTCTAAAATTTCTCCCCTGTATTCCATTTTCTTCATTCCATGATAGCTAAAAATGCATATTTCTTGGTTTTTTCAGATTATTTTGAGAGATAATACTTTTGAGCTTCCCTTTATATCCTACTTTCTTCAGCTTCCAAACTCAGTGTAACTTTGTGTTATAAAGTCTCTGTTTTGCCCCATGTGAATCAGAATTCAAGAATAGGTATAAAAAAGTGAGCATTTCTGCAATCGTGTTCCATTCATTCCCAGGAACAAATAATAAACTTGATTTAAAGACTTCCAACTTTACCAAGACAATTTCAATTAAAGTGTAAAGTAATACATATTATGTTCTTAATTCTGTGATCCACTTCGTGATTTCTGGAAAAACACAAGAAGAGACAAGTCTAAGCTAAAATACTCTAGAAAATTTTGTGATTGTAATTACTTAGATATAAACTGTACAGAGAAAGCTGTGAATGCGATCATGACTGGGAAAATAATCATTCAAAACTATGCTTGGCCAACACTTATTCAGTAGTATCATCTGTGTCTTAATTTGTTACAGAAACTCTAAGAACTCACGGGTCCTCACATTTTTATTCCTCATAGGAATTCTCTGATTCATGATGTCTTTGACTCTGTGGACCTGTATTTACATTAGCAGTGGCAGCCAACAGTGCTGTAAGACACAGCTTATAAACCATATAAAAAACAATCAAACAAATAATCTCTTTTAGAGCCTGAGTACATACAATCAACGTTTAGCGGGAAAGTAAATGGTAAGTTTTGATTTTGGAGCAAACAATTTAGTTGTATTTTTTTTTAACTTGAATGATTGAGAGGCTGTTTAATTAGAATTCATTACCTTACTAAAATTTATTTCAGTGTCCTTGACTGTGATTTTAAATATTTAACTTGTATTTACCTGAAAAGATTGGAAAAGTTCTAAAAGCAACCTGGCTATAATAGATTACGTGGTAGCTCCACTTCATAATTCAGAATTAGAAATGAAATGTTGTATTTATAAGGGATTTAACCCCATAAATTGTTTGAATAAGGAAAAAAGAAATGCATATTCAATAAATTAGAAAACATTTCCAACCTTAAACCAAGAATTAGGAGGACAGAAATGGACAGAATGGAAGGTGATCTCTAAAAACCTACAGAGAAAAAAATAATACAGAAAATCAAGCACTAAATCTCCAAGGAACTCAAGAACAGTTAGACCATTAGCTTCCTTTCCCAGCTCAGCTCCAGGAATATCAGCAACCAGACTAGCAGACTAGATTAAAGACATCTCTAAAGCATCCCAAAGAAAGAACCCAGAGATCTTGACATTTGAAATCTATTCCCAAAATAAGCCAGCCTGTCAGTCAATAAGCATAGTCCAAGTATACATATTATTCCTTTTTAAATAATTTAATTTATGGGATGAATTTGTAGTTGGAACTCACTAGGCTTTTGAGAAAGCCTCCAACATGAACGAAACAAATAAGAATAAAAGAATAAAAACCAAAAAAGAATAAAAGCAAAATATGATGAAGAATTCAGAGGATATATAAAAGTTCAGGAAAAATAAGAAAAGTGTTAAAAAAAATGAAATTAATGCAATAGCACATAAAAGGCAGGCACGTTGGAGCAACTAGCTCTGACAGTGAAGAATATTTTATTAGCTGACATTGTTTAGAATTCATGATGCACGGCGATGATAAAAATTCAAACTGACTTTAAGTCAGTTTTAGTGGTATTTTAAAATACTCTACAGTAAGTCCCTTATTATCTGTGCCCAGAGGAGATCACTCCTACACCAGACCTTAATGTGCTCCGTGTTAATGTCCTCAGAGCACTGAGAAAGTCATTTGCATCCAGTCCAGACTTGATGGAGCAGGTGCATGGAACAACACTGAACAGAGACTTTCAAACAAAATCTGATCCACTAAATTCTCTGGAAAAGTGTGCTGAAGACTGCTGAATAAATAGAATGGCTTAGTGCTACTTCAAGAGAAAACCAAAAAGTTGACAACTGAGATTAACTATTGAATACAACAAATTTTAAAAGGACACAAAAGAGAAACATGATATATGATGTGTGTTAGTTAGCAAGAATAGTGATTACACAGTAATACTAATGGCAATCTAGAATACTGATAAGAATGCAAAATTAAATTACTATTACAGGAAATCCTTGCATAATGTCAAAAATTATATAATAAAAAGTATCAGATAATCATATATTTTATTATTATGGAGGTCCTAGTAGGGTGAAGATCACCCGAAGGTAGTTGTATCTGGGGCTTGAAATGATTGGAGCTCCGAGAATAGGGGCACCTACTTTTCATTTTGAGCCTTTCAAACAATTTGACTGTCTTAAATGGAAAGGATGTATTGCTTTGATTAAACTTAGAAAATTGAAGATCATGTAGATTTAATTAGAACAAAGTTATAGCAATGACACAAAACATTTTTCATAACTCCATAAGCTGTCATACAATGCAGAAGTTAAGAAAATTAGGTATGGCAGTTTGTTTCACACTGTATTATTCTATTTTACAGACTCTTAGAAAAAAAAATCCTCCATGATTCTGAGAAACATTGGTTATCAGAATGAAGGATCACACAGCTAGATTTAGGCATACAATTCTTTCACAATTTAGAACAAGATAACCTTTGTTCTGAATTAACAAATTTTAACAGTGATGTTTAATTTAAAGTTGAGATTTTATGTATGACACTTTTTGGATAATACATGATTTGGGTATAGGTTTCTAACTTTAAAAACACACATGTCAGATAAATAAATATGCATTTTTACAAATAATTAGATTTGTATTATAGGGATAAGATGATCTTTCTGGCTGGATATATTTTGGATACGGCTAGGTTAAAATTGATACCTATGAATGAATACAAATAACCTAGAAAACATTTTGCTTCATTAGACTTAAGAAAATTCATTCCCATGAGTGATTAGCAAACAGATTTTCTTAGCTATAAGAGAAATCATTCAATATTGGAAGACTATATCATTTAATATTGAGAAGAATGAAAACACATTCAAAATTGAAAATGTAAGTTTAAGTTGAGCTTAGTTTGTATTTGCGCATCTTATTTGCTAGACTAAAGCTGACATAAACTCCTAATTCTATTAAAAGGATGGTAGTTCATGGCCATACAGTGGAAGACTGATAGAAAAGAAACAGGTAATGGAGGAAATAATTAAAATCTTCTGACAGCATGTAACACCTTCTACAGGGTAAAGGAAAATGCTTTTTTTTTTTTTAATCCTTTAACTTTAGCAGCAAAAAGGCTCTGCCTTCAAATATTTCATAGCAGTATGAACAAAGCTTGCTTTATAAAACAAATCCAGTCTCTTTTTTTTTTGTTTTATTATGGTGGTTTCATACAAAAAAAGGGAATCTTTCCTTCCTATGGCTTTCACCTGTCCATGATTATGAAATGTAAAAAGTGCTAGCCTTTTAGGCCTCAAAGTCAAGAACCTTCATTGTAGTTAATGTCAGCGCTGGCTTCTATCCGATTTTCTTTTTTTTCCCTATACACGTTAAGTTGCAAAACCTTTCTTTAAGCTGAGATCAGGCAAATTGAGTCCAGATGCATCTCATTCATCTAACTTAATCTAATACACACCAAGGACCCATTAGATAATGGTAAATCAATTTTTAATATCTAAAAATTGTTTTTGAAATATTCTTTCTCTCTCTAAAAAGACAAGATAGAAGAATTTTCTGCATTGCTGCCTATATCAGTTATTGTAAACTAGAGGACCCCCCCTCCCACGCCAAAGTGCAAATTAAGAAAGAATTGCCTAGTTTTATCGTGAAACTGAGAGCTAATCTCTCTCTCTCACGGCACCACAGTCGATTTAAGGTCATGGATCATTTTGTGGTCCTCCCTCCCATATTTTCCTCTCAGATGTATGTGCTTCCTACTTCATGTCCTTTGCTCAGATTAGCTCTTTCTTTTGAATTTTATTATAATAGACACATTGGGGTTGGCTAGTACTTGCGCTATCCTTTCTTGTTAAGAACCCTGTCATCCTGGTCCAATAGCTTTGTATACGATTCAAATATTGCTTTTCACAGAAGCAACTTTTAACCTGTAATGCAAAATTCCTCATTATGAGAGGGATCAGAGCAAATGACAGCCTGCGAGGGCTGTCTTCTGAACTGTGCTCTTATTGACCTATTTACCAATTATAGCTTTCTCATTTTAACTTTGTTCATTACAGATATTCATAAAGGACAGTAGATAACTCTTAGGAAAGTTGAGTCCATATTAGTATGAAATAGAAGTTGCACTATTTCTATAAAATTTACTACAGTCAAGCCTTAAGAATATAAATAGAACACATGAGACAGAAAGTATGAATTTATCCATAACCACTTCAATGGTGCTATGGTGGATTTGAAAGTCTGGTTAGCATTTTAGCATGATTTAAATGTTTATTAATAGAACTACTGTTCTTATATACCTCTTTTATGAAATAAGGATGCTTTTCTTTATTTCTTTATCAATGGTTAACTAAACAGGACTCCAAAAATATCAGAAACATTTCAGAACAATGTTATAAAAGTCATTTGCCCCTGGCAGTGTCCAGTTTAGCAACATGAATTGGTAAGAAAACCCTGTCAACCCAGTGTCATGTCTTTGCCATTTCAAATAAGACAAATGCAAATAGTTGTGTGTGGGTTGACGGGGAGGGTGGTATATGATGAGTGGGATTAAATATATTTTCTACAATTAAGCTCAGGGAAGTCAGCAAAGGATATCAAAAAGGATTAGAAAGAAAACCCCAGAACTCTCAAGATGTAAAACTATCTTCGTAGGAGGTAATGTTAATTTAATTATCTTTCCTTAGAAAGTGCCAATAATCCTTTAAATTAGGTCAAGATTTTTTATTACCTTGAAGACATTTTGATTGATACATTCATCCATATTTTTATTCTTTTCAAAAGTATAGACTGACTAGAAATACCATCTAGTATGTTAGATATGAACAATGTGTCTCAATAATAGAAAAATATGGATAATTCATTATTTTATTACTAACATGTGAAAAGCATGCAGAAATAAAAGTTAGATTTTAGATGACTAAATTATTAATAAATCCCAGGCAAGAAAAATAACCACCATCAAGAAAAAAATAAACCTTTGATTTTTGCCTAGAAAAGTTACTAGTCATTGAAAAAATAGGTCAGTGAAATAACTAGATTACTGAAAATAATCAGAACTGACAGATAGACTACTAGAAGTCTATAGGCTACAGATTTTTGGTTTCAATGTTTTTGTAAATCTGGCATTTCTTAGGAGACAGAGGAAAATTAATAAGATTATGCTAATTTACAGCATAAATTAAAATGTTTTATAGGACTAATACCATCGAGGACTTTTACTGGGCACTGTTTAGTAAAATTTAATCATTCTAATTGTATATTCATTTTATATTTTTCAAAATCAGAAATTATTCACAATTCCATCACATTAATACAATTATTTGTTCATGCATGTATTCAAAGTGGAATGAATATTTTATGCTTAACCTCAAAATGATGGTAAAATTTTAAGAAAGAGCATTATATAGGTCCATGCAATAAAAGTAATTTAAATGGTGTAAAGAAAATAGGTCCAAGCAACTATGAACAGAACGTTTTGAGTTGAAAAAGGAGGCCTATGTAGATTTCATTATTCTGTACTTTTATACTTTACAAATTTAACCCATTAATACAAGTCTGGAATCGCTGAGAAGAGTGATAATGGATTTACTTATGCAGGCCAAGTATTTAAATCTTGTATTACTGTAAAATGGCTTCTTATATTACTTGATGTGTCACTCGATTAAATATTCCTGGGATTTTAAATTGATGGTAAATGTCTTTGCCCCCGATTGAAGATTCCATGTCAAATATGCTGCCTACAAGAAAATGCATCGTTCTAAAGTGTACTTTAAATCTATTAGGAAAGGCACTTTCCACTCTGATAATTTGCATAGAACACAGTGAAGCAAAGAAGCAAGCAATGCCTTCCAGCTAGATGCTAATAAGGCCACAGGGAAAAAAAAAAAAGTTATTTCAAATATATTTGCATAACACCCCATGTCTTTCTCTAAAATAGGCCAAAGATTCTGCTATTGCTTATCCTGCAAAAATTTAGAGCACTTTTCACATAAAATATATCTTTACCACTTTTCTAAAGGAAATTATTACATATTGCTCTTAACTGATCTATTTTTAGGAGCCAAAAACAGCAGGGTATGTCAGAAAGGGCTGCTTCATGAATTATGCATTTGTCCTTTTTCCACTTGGCTACATGCCCTTTATTTTATGAATCCTTGAAATCCTGAGAATGGCAAGTTTTAGGTTGAAATTTTCAAAATTTCCTAGTCACATGCTTCCTTACCCAGCTAGGTCTTTCTACTACTCATCTGCTCCTGAGAGACAATTAGTCCGGACCCTTTCTTCATGAAATATGCCGAATAGATTGCATTTTTTAATAAAGGTTGTGGATCACTTGAGTTGGTTTTGTTCACATCACAGAATTGTTACTGCCCTTGTCATTTTTGCTTTCCTAAAGTTATAAAGGACCAACCTTAATAACCTATTATTTTGCCTTATTCACTTCTCAAGGCTAAATTATACAGTATATAGTATGTGTTTTATTAAGTGAGTATTTGCCTAATGCTTTACCAGAAAATGACAACACCGTTGAAATTAAATAAGATAGAAAGTAAACCGGTCGTACAAATCCAACAATTCCCATAAGTCAAATTCTGTATGTACAACATTATAAACCCTATATTCACAAAATTCCTTTGTAGAGCTGTGATTAGGTAACAAAAATAATTCCACGAACATCTGTGACTAGTACTTCAGGAGTAAGAGAGGGTTCTTGGCAACTCTGAGCAGAATATTGAACATAAAGACATTGATTTGCTCCTCATTCTCATAAGAACATTACTTCAGACGTGAATAGGAAGATCTAGCTTCCTAAAAGAGGCTCCATCTCCCCCACTGCATCCTTCTGTCTTTATCTAATTCCATCATCTCAGAAACCAAAGACTCCCTCTCACAATGGTTTGCAGTTGCTCACCATGCACAACCTGTATTTTGCCTACTGCTTTCTTTTCTCCTGAAGAGCTGAAGAAGAAAAAAAAAAGAAAGAAGGAAGGAAGGAAGGAAGGAAGGAAGGAAGGAAGGAAGGAAGGAAGGAAGGAAGGAAGGAAGGAAGGAAGGAAGGAAGGAAGGAAGGAAGGAAAGAAAGAAAGAAAGAAAGAAAGAAAGAAAGAAAGAAAGAAAGAAAGAAAGAAACCTCAACTTTGTGGCCAGAGGAGACAGTGTTTCTTTTCAGGGCAGACATAAATTTAATAGTCAAGTTGTGTGGAAGGTGAGCTAGGAATCTGAAACTCTGGGTTCCTCCTTTCTTCCCCCCAATTTTGCATGAGCACAATTAAGAGCAACCGGCCAATTTAATGATGGTTATTAGCTTGACAAAAATGTTCTAATGTATCAAATATATGGCTATCTAAACCTTGCTGCTCATAAGTATTTGAGTAGGAGCATTTACTGGTGATATTCTGAGTATCTCTGCTGCTGTATCACACCAGGGACTACTGGTGCTCCCTTTACCACTGGGAATAGTCATCAGTGCCTTTCAACCTAACGGTATTAGAATGAATTATATTGAATTCCAGAAACCACAGAACCAATTCAAAAACTCATCCTTAAGATTCTGTTCCTGGCTCAGCACCTGTGGCTCAATCGGCTAAGGTGCCAGCCACGTACACCTAAGGTGGCGGGTTCGAATCCCCAGCCCGGCCCGCCAAACAACAATGATGGCTGCAACCAAAAAAAAAAAAAATGGCCGGGCGTTGTGGCGGGCGCCTGTGGTCCCAGCTGCTTGGGAGGCGGAGGCAGGAGACTCGCTTGAGCCCAGGAGTTGGAGGTTGCTATGAGC
>CAUYQV010125257.1:0-16229 GCA_963574575.1 Galagoides demidoff
GGGAGTTCACCAAATCTATCTAAATTATAATAAAGGATACAAAATCTCCATCTTTGATGACTGAATAGTATTCCACAGTATACATATACCGCGATGTATTAATCCATTCATATGTCAAAGGGAATTTGGGTTGTTTTTACATCTTAGCAATTATAAATTGGGATGCTATAAACATTTGATTGCATATGTCCTTATTAAAATGACTTTGCTTCTTTTGGGTAGACATCGAGTAATGAGATTGCAGGTTCAGATGGAAGGTCCATTTTTAGTTCTCTGAGGATTCTCCATACTTCTTTGCATAAAGACCGTACTAATTTGCTGTCCCACCAACAGTGCAGGAGTCTTCCCTGCTCCCCACACGTACGCCAGCAGCTGTTGCTTGGAGACCTTGTGATGTGGGTCATTCTCACAGGGGTTAGGTGATATCTCAAAGTGGTTTTGATTTACATTTCTCCAATAATTAGAGCTGTTGAACATTTTTTCATAAATTTGTTGACCATTCATCTGTCTTCATAAAAAGATTCTATGTCACTTGCCCAGATTTTAATGGGGTTGTTTGCTCTTTTTATTTGCTTGCGTTCTTTGTGGATTCTAATTATTATCCCTTTGTCAGAGTCATAGCATGCAAATATCTTCTCCCATTCGGAAGGTTGTCTCTGTCTCTATGCAGAAACTTTTAAACTAGATCAGGTCCCATTTATTTTTATTGTTGCTGCAATTGCCTTTGGGATCTTCTTTATAAATTCTTTTACAAGATCAAGGTCACTAAGAGTCTCTTCTGCACTTACTTCCACATTTTTTGTGCCTTAAGTTCAAATCTTTTATCTATTATGGGTTAATTTTTATAAGTGGTGAAAGGTACATGTCCAGTTTCAGTTTTTTACCAGTTTTTGCAGCACCATTTATTAAATAGAGATTCTTTTTCCTAATGTATGCTTTTGTTTTATCAAAGATCAGGTGGTGATGGCTCGGCTCCTGTGGCTCAAGTGGCTAATGCCAGCCACATACACCTGAGCTGGTGGGTTCGAATCCAGCCTGGGCCTGCCAAACAACAATGACGGCTGCAACTGAAAAAAAAAAAATAGCCAAGTGTTGTGACCGGTGCCTGTAGTCCCAGCTACTTGGGAGACAGAGGCAGGAAAATTGCTTGAGCCCAGGAATTGGAGGTTGCTGTGAGCTATGATGTCATAGCACTCTACCCAGGGTGACAGCTGACAGCTTGAGGCTCTGTCTCAAAAAAAAAAAAAAAAAATAGCCAAGCGTTGTGGTGGGTGCCTGTAGTCCCAGCTACTTGGGAGGTGGAGGCAGGAAAATTGCTTGAGCCCAGAAATTGGAGGTTGCTGTGAGCTGTGATGCCATGGTACTCTACCCAGGGTGACAGCTGATAGCTTGAGGCTCTGTCTCAAAAAAAAAAAAAAAAATCAGGTGGTGATATAGGACTGATTTTGTCTCCAGATTTTCTACTCCATTTCATAGACCTATATCTCTGTTTTTATGTCAGTACCATGCTGTTTTGATTGCTATAGACTTACAGTATAATCTGATGGTAATGTGATGCCTTCAGAGTTGTTCTTATTTCATAGAATTGTATTGGCTATTCAGGTGTTTTTCCAGTTCTGTACAAAACATAGCACTATTTTTTCAAGATCTTCAAGGTATAACATTGGTATTTTAATGGGGATTGTATTGAATCTGCTGATTACTGTGAGTACAATAGACGTTTTAATAACATTGATTCTTCCTAGCTATGAGCATGGTTTGTTCTTTTAACATCCTCTGCTATTTCTTTTCTCAGTGTTTCATAGTTCTCTCTGTAGAGATCCTTTATGCCCTTTGTTAAGTAAATTCCAAGGTATTTTATTTTCTTTGGTGTTACCATGAAGGGTATTGTATTTTGATTCTCAGCTTGCCTGTTGTTGGCATATATTGAGACTACTGACTTGTGAATGTTGGTTTTATTTCACAGAGTATTGCTGTGGTTCTTGATCACTTCCAGGAGTCTTGTGGTTGAGTCCTTGGGATTTTCTAAGCATAATATTATATTGTCAGCAAAGAGTGAAAATTTGACCTCCTCTTTCCCCATTTGGACCCTTGATAATCCTTCTCTTACCTGATTGCATTGGCCAGGACTTCTAGCGCTATGTTGAATAGTAGTGGCGATCGTAGGCATCCATGTCTTCCAGTTCTAAGCAGAAATGCTTTTGGTTTTTCTCCATTCAGTATGATATTAGCTGTAGGTTTGTCATAGATGGCTTCTTACAACTAAAGGAATATTCCATCTATGCTTATTTTTTTAAATGTTCTTATCAAAAAAGGACACTGAATTTTGTCAGATGGTTTTTTCTGCATCTATTGAGAGGATCATATGGTCTTTGTTTTTACATCTGTTTATATGTGAATTATGTTTATGGATTTACATATGTTGAACCAGCTTTGAAGGGCTGGAATGACACCCACCCCCCATCACAATGTATTTTTTTTTTTGATGTGTAGCTGAATTCTATTTGGTAGGATTTTACTGAGTGTTTTTGTGTCAATATTCATTAATGACATTGGTCTGTAGTTTTTTTTCTTTTTTTGAGTCTTTTCCTGGTTTTGGTATCAGGGTGATATTTGCTTAGTAGAGGGGCTGCGAAGGGTTCCTTCTCAATGTTTTGGAATAGGTTCTGCAATATAGGTATGAGCTCTTCTTTGAAAGCTTGGTAGAATTCTGATGTGGAATTGTCAGGTCTAGGATTTTTATTGTTGCTGTTGTAAGTTATTTTACTGTTGTAATTTTGGTGCTTAATATTCATCTGTTCAAAAGTTCTATTTCTTCCTGATTGAGTCTAGGGAGGTAGTGTGATTCCAGAAATTTGTCCATTTCCTTCATATTTTCAAATTTTGGGGAATAAAGTTTTTTATAGTATTCAATGATCTTTTGTATCTCTGTAGTATCTATTGTTATTTCCCTCTTTTTATTTCTGATTGAGGTTAATAGAGAAGAGATCTTACTTTTTAATTTCTAGTTAATCTGGCCAAGGGTTTATCAACTTTATCTTTTCAAACACTCAGTTTTTTTGTTTGTTAATTTTCTGAATTGTTCTTTTGTTCTCTATTTCATTAATTCTAATATAATTTGAATTTTCTTTTCTTCTGCTAATAAGGGATTGGATTGCTCTTCCTTTTGTAGTTCCTTGAGATGATTATTTAGATTGTTGATTTGTGCCTTTTCTATTTTGGAGGGTGTGGGCATTTAATGTGTTAAATTTCGATCTTAGGATTTTGCAGTATTTCATAGGTTTTGATAGTTTGAGGTTTCATTGTCATTTTGTTCAAGGAATTTGGTGATTTCAGGTAACATCTGTGACTCAAAAGAGTAGGGCACTGACCCCATATGCTGCAGGTGGCAGGTTCAAACACTGCCCCAGCCAAAAAAAAAAAAGAAGAAAAAAAAAGGAATTTGGTGATTTCATTCTTTATCTCTTGTCTGAGCTATCATTCAGCAAAAGGTTTTTTAGTGTCCATGACTTCATGCTGGGATGTGTGTTTCTGATGAAATTGAGTTCCACTTTTATTTTGTTGTGGTCTGTGAAGATACAAGGTATAATTTGTATTCTTTTAAATTTGTGGAGGTTTGATTTGATTTGTGTCCTAGGATATGATCGATCTAAAGAATGATCCATGAGCTGATGAGAAGAACTGTATACTCGGTAGTATTGTAATGAAATGTTTTGTATACATCTGTTAAGCTCATTTTTTTCTAGGGTTGTGTTTGGGTCCACCATTTCTTTATTTAGCTTCTGCTTGGAAGATCTGTCCAGTTCTGTCAGTGGGGTGTTGAAGTTCCCAATTATTATGGTGCTTTGGGTTATCATATTGTTCAAATCAAAAAGGATTTATTTTATAAATCTGGGGGCATTAGTGTTCATAAATATTTAGGATTTAAATGTTCTCTTATTGTGCACTTGACCAGTATAAAGTGTCCATTTGTGGAATTCTTTAATTTTTTTGCTTCAAAGTTAATTGTATCTGCAAAAAGGGTTATACATCCTCCTTTCTTTTGGTTTCCATTTGCCTGAAATATTGTTTCCCAACCCTTGACCCTGACTTGTCATTTGTCTTTGGGAGTTACATGTGTTTTCTGAAGACAACATGTACTTAGTGTGCCTTTTTTTTTTTTTTTTTTTGATACAGAGCCTCAAGCTGTCCCCCTTGGTAGAGTGCTGTGGCATCACAGCTCACAGCAATCTCCAACTCCTGGGCTCAAGCGAGTCTCCTGCCTCCGCCTCCCAAGTAGCTGGGACCACAGGCACTCGCCACAGCGCCTGGTTATTTTTTTTGGTTATAGCCATCATTGTTGTTTGGTGGGCCTGGGCTGGATTGGAACCTACCACCTTAGGTGTATGTGGCTGGCACCTTACCCACTTGAGCCATAGGCACTGAGCCAGTGTGTCCTTTTTTTATCTAGTCAGCCAGATTATGCTTCTTCTGTGGAGAATTCAAGCAATTCACATTTATTGAGAGAACTAAATAGCATGGTAGAGTTCTGTTCATCTTATTGTGTGGAGATCTGTTGCTTATTTTTATCACTTGGGCCTTGTGGAAGGTAGGCTTTGTACTTTAGTTCCTGGTGTATGTACCTTGCTGGTGGTCCATCCTGTTGGCCTATGTATAGTACAAGTAGGAAGACTTCTTGCAGAGCTGGTCTTCACATGATAAATTTCCTCAATGTTTGTTTCTCAATAAAAGATTTGATTTTTTTCATTGAATTTGAAACTTAGTTTAACAGGACACAGAATCATAGGCTGGAAGTTGTTTTCTTTGAGAATATTGAAGGTGGGAGGCCACTCTCTTCTGTCTTGTAAATTTTCAGCTGAAAAGTCTGCAGTCACCCTAATCGTTTTGCTGTTGTAGGTCAGACGCTGCTTATGTTCAGCTGCTTGCAGAATTTTTGTCTTTTTTTTTTGGCCAGGGCCAGCTTTAAACTTGCCACCTCCTGTATATGGGGCTGATGCCCTACTCCTTGAGCCACAGGTGCCGCCCCAGAATTTTCTCTTTCATGTTTGCTTTGGCTAAGTTTATTACAATGTGTTGAGGAGATGATTTATTTGAAGTGAATCACTCTGGAATTCAATAGCCATCTAGTAGTATCTGTATTTCTGAGTTTCTGGCAATACTTGGGAAATTTTCCACTATAATGTCTTCAACTAGAGCTTTCATGATTTTGGAAGTCTCTTTTTCTCCTTCAAGGATACCTATGATTCATATGTCTGTGTACTTTCTATAGTCCTGTATCTCTCTAAGAGGTTCTTTTCTGCCTCTTTAAGTGATTGAAGTGACTGGGTTAGCTGGAAAGTCTTTCTTCAAGTTCTGAGATTCTTTCTTCTCCATAATCTAGTCTGTTGCTGAAACCCTCTGCTGCATTTTGAAATTCCCCAAATGCTTCTTTCAATTCTTTAAGTTGTTATATCCTTCCCAGTTTTGTCTAGATCATTGATGTCTTGAGATATTTTCTGGATTTCTTTTTCCACTTTCTCTTCAATTCCATTCATTTTATTTGCCATCCAAATTCTTAATTCCATTTTTGTCATTTCAACAATTTCTTTATGGATGGCATTGTCTGCTGTAGGACCACTGTTGTCCCTTGGGTGGACAGCAGATAGGTTGTCCCTATCTGCTCTGAATTTCATGTTACCAGGGGTCTTTTGCTGATTACTCCCCATGTGTGTTTTCTATTTAGTTTTTTAAAACTTTAATATAAAAGGTTAAGGTATCCTTGAATTATAGTTGAGGGATGTTCTGGTTGGGCTGAATTAACCAGCTCACAGGAGGCAGTTATGTCCTGGAGGGGGGACTCTGGGGTAACCACACGGCATTCTGGCTGCTGGCTATCATGCAGTTCAGCAGGTCCTGCAGCTATTTGAATACCCAGGCAGGTGGGCTGGTATTGGCAATGGCTGCCCCAAAACAAGAGTTCTTCACTTCCCTTCTAGGACTTGTCAATAGGAAGTGGCAGATCCTTGTTCCACCAGCTGCTGAGTGGTTTTTAGAGCTGCTTGGCTGGCAATCTGATAAGCTGGTAGTATTAGTTACATAGGTCCCAGACATGGAGCTCTCTACATCTACTCCAGGGCCTGCTAATGCAAAATGTCAGCTTGTTATTCTGCTCTCTGCTCAGTAGGTTTCAGAGCTATTTGGATGCCTAATCCAATGGGCTGATGTTAGTTGCAGAGGCCCCAGGATGTGGAGATTACCCCATCTCTTCCAGAACCTGCCAAAGGGAGGCAGCAGCTTTCTGTTCCACTGGCCCACCCAACAGGGTTTTAGGGCCACTTGAACATTAAACCCAGCAGGTTGATATCAGATCCAAAAGCTTACCACTCCTCTTCGCCACTGGCCATTTAAAAGAGCATCCACTTTCTCCTGTGGCCCTTCCTGCTCACGGCCTGCCAAAGCTGCCTTTCAGGGCTTCATGGAGTAGGGCTGGGGGTTGCTAAGGACCTGCCTGCTTTCTTCCGAGCTAGGTGGGGTATGACTGGAGAAGAGCTTCAGGCGAAGTCCCCAGGCAGAGGGCAGTGTGCAGATGACAGGCCAAACTGTCCCAGAGAGTGGAGTGAGAACCAGCGAGGTGGAAGGCAGGTTCCACCTGGGCCCCAGTCTTGCCAATGTCAGAATAAATGAATCACTGTTTCCTCCTACCACGGGGGAGGGGTGCTCCTCTCTCACAGTCCGGCAATGTTACCAATCAGGGCCATGTGATGTGAAGCTGCCTGAGTTTCGGCCTGGTATGGTCGGGGAGGCAGGGCCCGTGTTCCTTCACTGCTCCTGCACCCTGCCCACTCAAGCAGTGATTCCCACCTACTGCCAGGGAGAGAGAAGCTGGCTTCCACATCATGGGGTTCACAGTCACTATGAGGAAGGGGCAGGGTCTAGACTCTTTTTATAGCTCTAGCACCAAGGTAGGGGCAGCCTAGCCCAGCTGTCTGAGCAGGGCTGGTATTTCTGCCACACGCCAGCATAGTGAGAAGTGGATTCAGCAAGGGGCCCTGTGTGGGGTTGCTAAGGGGGCATGGGCTGTGGCTACAAGCTGGCTGGAGCCACAATTGTTCTCTATTCTGCCAGGCAAGAGGGAAATTCAGAGAAGCAAATGTCTAGGTGCAAGAAAACTGGGTCTCTGTTCCTTTGTGGCACTCCTCCAAGGGGTGAGGGGTGAGAGTTTCTGTGTTATACTGCTGGCAGAGAGCCCCCAGGTGGGGTATGTCCCCCTTACTCTTCCATTTGGCTCCAGGCTCCTTTGGATCTGTTCTACTCCCTCCCTACCTGTCCTCTGCTCTCTCCCTTGTCTTTGTCCTCATAGTTTGCTGGGGTCACTGAATGCCTCTGTTACATCTCCCTGTGACCCCCCCCCCCAATTTTGATTGCTCTGCATTCGTGTCAGTCTAATCTTCCTCCTTCCAACTGAGACAGTCTGAAAAGAGCTGTCTCTAGTTGGCCATCTTGTCCTGCTCTCCTCGAGAAAACTCTTTGCAATGTTGACTCTCCCTATCTGCTTTCCTGTGGTTTGCCTTTTCATAACTGAAGGGTCCATTAGTGAGAATCCATGGTCCAGAGACATGCAGCATGGCTAAGTTGGCGGAGTGTTGAACTGAGAATCAAGTAAGTTGTTTTCTCTAATAAGTTATCCTTCTCATCTATGTAATAAAAGAGATGCCCAAAGATTTAGCTAAAATGAAGTCCAACAGTATATTTGCAGTAATATGAAGCCAGAAATAATCTAACATCCCCCCAAACAGGGGATCTTAGCAGTTATGAGGCAGTATCTATATAGAGATTAAGAGCCACAGCTCTGAAGACAGACTTTCTGACTCCAAGTCTCAGCTTTTCTTCAAGCACCAGCTGTGACATCTTGAAGTCCTCAGACTGTTTGTGCCTCAGCTTCCTAATCTGTAAAATAATAACAGAATCTACTCCATAGGGTCATTGTATAAATCATGTCTTTATAAATATAGCACTTTGGACGGCCACATACCAAGCGCTCAATTCATAGTGTGACCATTTAGTCATATAGTGACTAAATATAATGTGATAATTTATCATACCATAGTGTGATAATTTATCAACCCAAACAGGACACTTTTGAAAGTAAACCAGGAAGCTAATCAAATGGGTTATCAAGACAAGAGACTAAACTGAAAGTGTTCTCAACAGAGCAGGGCTCTCTGTTAACAAATATTATCAGCTTGGCGCCTGTGGCTCAAATGGCTAAAGCGCCAGCCACATATACCTGAGCTCACCTGAGCTGGTGGGTTTGAATCCAGCCCAGGCCGCCAAACAACAATGATGGCTGCAACCAAAAAATAGCCAGGCGTTGTAGCCGGCGCCTGTAGTCCCAGCTACTGGAGGCGGAGGCAGGAGAATCTCTTGAGCCCAGGAATTGGAGGTTGCTATGAGTTATGATGCCATGGCACTCTACCCAGGGTGACAGCTTGAGGCTCTGTCTCAAAAAAAAAAAAAAAATTATCTATTAAGTAAATGAAGTACATTGAAATAATGTTGCAAATGCATCTATTAAAATTTATAGTTAGCTAAAAGTGATCAGTATAATGATTCAGTGTGTAGAATTTTTATACTATATAGCTGAGTTAATCCTTCAAAAGTAAAACAAACAGTTCAAGAAATGGAAAACAGAGAAAAAATATAAAAACAGATTAAGTAAAATGTCTAATGTCTGACTAATTAAAGATCCAGAAAGGGATTAGAGAAAACAGAAGGAAATTAATAATACAAGAACATTGTCACAGAGAATGATATGAATTTCCAGATTGAAATTTTCTACCAAATGTGAGTGGAAAAAATAAGGCATGTCACTATAAAACTTCATAATACTCAGATGAAGAGATAACCTAATTTTCCTCTGGAAGGCTTTAGAGTTATGTACAAAGGATCAAGAATCAGTATGAGATCACACTTCTCAACAGCAATACTGGACGCTAGAAGACTTTGGGGCAATGACACTTGTATCTGATAGAAGATGACTTTCAACCTAGAATTCTACACTAGCCAATAAGCAAGTGGGGATGCACAAAAAAGATATTTGTAGGCATTTCTGTACTCAACGAATGTATCTCCAGTCTATTTTTCCCCAGGAGGAAATGACTGGAGAATGATACATAGTAAAACAAGAGGGTAAAAGAAGGAAAAAGAAAGGAATTCAACACAATGAGCAAGACATCCAACATAGGTGACAGGCAAAGGGAATTCCTAAGACAGTGTTAAAGGAAACCACTAGGAATCTGGATACACAGGGACCTAGAGAACTATGGATTCAGATGGGGACAGGCAAAGGGGGGCTCCAGAGGGAGTTTTTATTATGTACAAACACTGGGTTAAATACAGTACCTAAAGAACCAATGGACTAAAGGTGGTTGCTTTGGGGGAAGCAAATGTTGGAGCTTAGAACAGGGAAAGAAGGGGAGTGTTTTTATTTTATTTTATTATTATTATTATTTATTTATTTATTTGCAGTTTTTGGCCAGAGCTGGGTTTGAACCTGCCACCTCTGGTATAGTGGGCCAGTACCCTACTCCTTTGAGCCACAGGTGCTGCCCAGGGGAGTGTTTTTAATATTATAAGCTCTTTAGTACTATTTATATTTATTATCAACATATAATTTATTTTGTTAAAATCGAAAACATTCTTTTATGTACATGTGTAAACATTTTATTTGGTAAAAATAAAAATGAATTATACTATGGGAGAAATAGCAATAGTCAACGGGAATTTTAGCAGTTAGGGCTCTTCAGTTGAAAAAAAATTCAATCTAAAGGCAGGACTTTCAGTGCTAAAGAAATATTCACTGACCTGAATAAACAGGACTTTTTATTTATTCAGAAAAGCATAAGGTGTGTCTATATTTGGCATTAATTGGGTAGTATATAGAAAATTGCCTGTTTTATTCCATAGGAAGTACTGCCAAAACCAGTTGTGAAATCAGCACAGACTTAATGACAGCCACTATTTAAAAATATATTAGGTACATAAATGTGTGCTTGATTTCTTGGAGTTGTTTTCCTCAAAACATCCATAAATCTTGACAGCTTTCTATTTTTAAGGCTGTTGGTGCCTGACCTGTTGGAGGCATTTCCGTAAGCATTAAGTAGCAAAGTTCTGCAGTTTTTGAAATTATTAGTGCCTATTCCTACTTTGGCTTTTTAAGTCTATTAGCCAAATAGACCTTCCCACTTTCTTCCCTGAGCTGCCTGCTTCCTCCTTGGCCTCCTCTTCACCTGAGCAGTGAGAGAGCTGAGCTGAAGTCAGGCTGATACCAGGCTCCTGTACTTGTGATGGCTGCAGCACCTCCCACACCGCCGGTGCCCGTTTATCTACTCTGTAAATACCCAAGTGTCAACACCGTGTGTGCTGGGCACTGTGCTAGCCCTGGGGATTCAAGACAGTCAGAGTTCCCGCTTCCTTAACATTTTATCAGGGGAGAGAGGACAGAAACAGCCTAATATATGATTAATTGTTTAATTGCAATCATATTAGGTGCCATAAGGGAGAAATACAGGGTGCACATAGATTTTCTGGAACGAACGAATATTCTTCATGTCAGGATGGAGTACTTATGGCAAAAAGACAAGAGGCAATTAATTTTGAAAAGCTGCTGTTCTGAAAAGAAAAGCCAACTACAGAGGAGACGGTGCTGTTGTTCTAAAGAAGAAAACTCACTAGCTTCTCACTTGCTGCTCAAGTGGGGAGGCATTGGGTTCATTTCAGAACGTGGCCTTTTACTGAAAGTTCCTCTCCATGTAAATTATGAAAGATACTGACATCCAAAGTGTGCCAGAAAGAGGCACAAAGGATTCCCTGGCCTCTTACCTATAATTTCTTAGCATTTCAGACAGAACGGTAGCTTTTACTGCATGTTTTGGGAGCTCAGGGTTACTGAGGGAATGGTTGCTGGGCCCAACAAAAAGGGTTTACATCAATGAAATCAAAGCATGGACTGCAAATTAGAAGTAAACAGATGAGCGAAAATTTCAGGCCCAGACAAATGTAGTTTATGTCCGGGAAGGATACTGCCGAGGAAAAAAAGGACAAGGTATGGTACAAGTCTAATGTCTATCTTACTGGTAAGGGTCACACTATTTCAAAGCATTGGGGTTTGGTAGAACTTCAGCTTTCAGTGGCAGTGATGCCTTATCAGTGGCAAATAGCTTTTCATGGGTGTCATTATTTGGCCCAAGGCTGGTGTGGTTTTCCCAATAGTTCATTGACACGATATGAGGAACAGAGCTGTGGTGCTCGATGAGATATTTGAAGAACGTGAAAGAAAAAAGAAAAAGCTACTAAGAGTCTCCGTAGAAAGGGTTTTAGCATTACTACTAGTCAAAAGGAAAGTTTCTTTTAGCATTTGTATTTTTCTTATAATTCATTTTATTCCGAGCAATCTCTTTAATATTCCATGAGGAAGAAATGCTGTCTTCTGACTACTTTGGTCTAAAGCCTTCAATTGGACCATTGATTTTTATAGTCAATATATCAGTACATACTTTTATTTTTTTTATTACAAATTAATATGAGGGTGCAGATTTTTAGGTTACGTTGTTCTCAGTACATACTTCTAGAGCACTGACCTAGTCATCAAATAGTTCAAAGTATAGTGAGGAAAACAGACACACAGATCATTCTGAAGCCCACAATAAGACAATAAGAGCAGTTGCATAGCCACACTTTTTTTTTTTTGGAGATAGTCTCACTTTGTTACTCTTGGTATGGTACCATGGTGTCATAGCTTACAGTAGCCTCAAACTCTTAGGCTCTAGTGATTCTCTTGCCTCAGCCTTCTGAGTAGCTGGGACTATAGGCACCTACCTTGATGCATGGCTAGTTTTAGAGACAGGGTCTCCCTCTTGCTCAGTCTGGTCTCAAACTCCTGAGCTCAAGCAATCCACCCTCCTCAGCCTCCCAGAGTAGGATTACAAGTGTGAGCCATGGTACCATGGTATCTGCATGTAACCTAGAGTAGGGTGAAGAGGGAAGCATGGGAGGCTCTCTTGGGAGGAGTCTGAGGCAATGAGGTTAGGTGGGAGAGGAAGGATAGTGATGCAGATGGGGTAGTTCAAGAAGAACAGGCATCAGTAGCAAAAGTCCCGAAATGATCCCTAGTGTGGATTGATATAATGAGCGTTTCAGGGCTGCTGAATCCCAGAGTGTAAGGCATGGTGTAGGGACAGGGAGAGCCAGACGTGTAGTCAGGGGTAAGTTAACTCTTGGGTTCTGACCCCAGAAGGATAGGGAAATCCAAGAAGGATTTTAAATGTCATCCTCCCATCCTCTGCTTAGTACCTGAAGCAATAAGGCGAAATTTATAGTCGGGATAGAGGCTGGGTGTGATTAGGGCATCACTAGAGACCAGGATACCAGGCAAGAGTCTGTTAGGGTGGCCCAGAGGAATGACAGTGACTTAGGGGAGTAGGATCAAGATGGACAGGAGGGGACAGATTCTAGAATTATTAGGGAGTAAAATCAGCAGACTTGGGTGTCAGATGTGGGGGTGAAAGCCGTGACAAAGGCAGTGATGAGGTCGTATTTCTAGTTTGAATGACTTGATAATGAATCAGCTCAGAGTGACCACAGAAGGAGCATCTCCTGTAATGTGGGACAGCTGGTGACAAGCAAAAAGAGAGGCATGTGGAGCTAGATGGAAGCCCTGTGCTGGAGAGCTTCCTCTGTCACCAGATTTAGTCTGCATTTGAAAATGCATGACTGGGTGAGAAGGGAGAAGACCAGAGAAATCAAGGCAGGCTTGTGGGGCATTCAAACTCTGATTGAAAAAAGGAGAAGAGCTGTGAAAGAAGATAAAGGAGGAGCTGAGGCGAACCTGGAGAATTGATGTGCAAAGTTAAATAAGATGTGACTGAGCAGTGTCCACTGAAGAAAGTAGATGGGGAGTCCTGGGGACCCGGGAGATAACAGGGATCAGTAGGACAAAGGCAAAGGTGGCTGTGAGAGCACAAATAAGTGAGGCATCACGTGACTGGGAGTGAACTGGAATAAGCAAACACATGGCATTGATTTTGAAGAATTTAGACAAGAAAGGGAAGAAAATGTGACTAGTAACGAGAGGCAGCTTATGAGCCAAGCATGGCCTTCTTTAGGATGTGAGGGCTATCCAGAGAAGGACTTGGGGCTGTGGAGCAGCGTCCTTCGTTGCACTTGTGGGTTCAAGGGCACAGGTGAATGGGAGGTCTTGGATGGGAAAAGGAATCCCTCCTTCCCAGAGACTGAAGAGAGGGAGCTAGGATTGCTTGCAGGTGCAGGTGGAGATGTACTTGGACATGTAAGTGCAGGGTGCAGGTTTAGGGTCATAGTTGATGGAGCTTAGACCAAATTCCCCTGGTGTTCTCTATGGAGTCATTGATTTTATTTTGTGTGCATGTGATTTTTTTTTTCTTTTTTGAGACAAAGTCTCACTCTGTCACCCAAGCTAGGGTGCAGTGGTGTTATCATAGTTCACTTTAACCTGAGGCTTGAGTGATCCTCCTGCCTCAAACTCCTAAGTAGCTGGGACTATACACCACACCTGGCTAATTTTTTCTGTTTTTTTTTTTTTGTATGTCTTGTTCTTGTTCAGGCTATTGGTGATTTCCTTAATGGTGGTATAGTAGACATAACATAAAATTGATTATTTTGATCCTGTTCAAGTGTATAATCCAGTAGCCATGAAATCTTACACAAAACCGTGTTTTACAGAACACTGATGTGAGTAATGGCAATAAGACCTGAATAGGGGTCTTGAGGAAACAAGGAAGGTCCACGTGAAGTTAGAGACCACATGTATATTATATAACAGCAAAGTTATCCACTTGTTCTCTAGAAGAGTTAAGCAATCTTGTAGGATCCAAGAAAAATTGGAATTGGGGCAACTGGCTAACCTTTTGGAAAAAGTAAACTTACAGCTGTACCTCATACCATACAATAAAATGAATTCCAGATGAACTAAACAATTAACTGCTTTAAAACTGAGATAATACAAAATAAAATGTACGGGAACATTTATGTTTGAGAGGTCTTCAAATACAAAAGTCAGACGTAACGTTGAGGGTTTGTACGTTGTTCACCGCTTTCTCTTTAAATGTTGACTCTTAATACAACCCTTAAGAGCATCTCTGTATGTCTAGTTCACTTTTCAACAGCATTACTTCTGTTCTTTGTTTCAAACAAGCTGCGGACACACATAGTACCAAGTCAATAAGACAGAATTCCTGCCCTAAAAGAGCTTATCATCTAGTTGGAGGTGGGGGGCACATACCTTGGGATGCAATGACAGAAATATTGATGGACTACGAATAGGTAGTCTATGAATATCAGACCAAGAAGTGACCAGTGATGTCACCCGAGCTTGAAGGTTGGGTAGGAGTTAGCTTCTAGAACTGCTGGCTTTAGATTCTGAGATGCTGCTATTTTAGAGATGGAATTTCACACATTCAGATGAATTACCTTGGAGCACAATTGCCACATATTTGTGATAAAAACTTTTTATTTCTAGCATCTGCAGCAATGTGGGAAGATGGCAGGATTTATCCAGAATGCTGTGGCTTGTTTTCTGTCTAGCAGCCTAAGGGCTAACTCATTAAAATTCAAAGATGAATTACATGGTGGGTGGCAGAACAAATGTTTTCTTCACTGAGCAGAGTGAGGGCCTCAGAATCTAAGTCACCCTTTGCAGCTGTTCAATAAGACATGATTCAGGCATCACCTCCTCTTCCAAATCTACCATGACATCACCATCTCTTTCTCTTCAAAAGTTAGGCACATATGGTAATGAAAGCAATAAGAAAAAAATAGAAGACCAACGCTGGTTCCCTCCTTGGCTTGACTTTGAAACCATGTACATATCTTACCTAATTATAACATAATTTACATATAAAACTTTGAAAAAGCTAAATGTTCACATTTGATGGTTTAACACACAGAGGAGAATTACTTCAAGGAATGTAAAGCACAGTATTTTGAGTATAAATCTCTTCTGGGTTATATCCTAAGGGGGAAAAAAACAAAGAGCAAATAGCTTTGTAACAGTGTTGGTATTGTTACTCTGATTTGCAGTGAGTGTAGTGCAGGATAAAGCAAATGAACAACAATATGATGTTCTTTTTTTCTTGAGGTAGAATCTCCCTTTGTTGCCAAGGCTAGTGTATCATGGTGTCATCTTAGCTCACAGTAACCTCAAACTCCTGGGTGCGAGCAGTGCTGCTGCCTCAGCCTCCTGAGTAGCTGGGACCACTGATGCCCTTCACAATGCCTGGCCAGTTTTTCTATTTTTAGTAGGGACAGGGTCTCACTCTTGCTCAGGCTGGTGGTGAACTCTTGAGCTCCTCCTGCCTCGGCCTCCTAGTGTGCTAGGGGTGCAGGTGTGAGCCACCACGCTCAATATGAGGTTCCTTTTTAATCAATTTTGGTTTGGTTTAGTACTAGGACTCTTTTTTTTTTTTTTTTTTTTGAGACAGAGCCTCAAGCTATCCCCCTGGGCAGAGTGCCATGACACCACAGCTCACAGCAACCTCCAAGTCCTGGGCTCAAGCGAGTCTCCTGCCTCAGCCTCCCAAGTAGCTGGGACCACAGGTGCCCGCCACAACGCCTGGCTATTTTTTTTTTTTTTTGGTTGCAGCCGTTGTTGTTTGGCGGCCTGGGCTGGATTCGAACCCACAACCTTAGGTGTATGTGACTGGTGCCTTAGCCACTTGAGCCACAGGCACCAAGCCAGTACTAGGACTCTTGAAGTGGGAGAAAGGAAATGCAGATGCTATGATAAAAGATCTGAAAAACAAACCCTGACTTTGATAGGCAGACAGACATATGTATTCTTCCTATCTATCTATGTGTGTGTGTGTGTGCAAACATACGCATATATACAAAACCGTGAAGGATTGTGTGTGTTTACATCGTCTTTCATTGCTCTATTCACTGCAAGGCCTTAGACATGGAGAACAAACTCAGTAGCTGTGTGCTCCCCCAGTACTCAGATTCTTCAAATATCTCTTCCACTAAAAGGAATTGGGGCTTCTTTTTTTTTTTTTTGAGACGGAGCCTCAAGCTATCCCCCTGGGTAGAGTGCCATGGCATCACGGCTCATAGCAACCTCCAACTCCTGGGCTCAAGCAAGTCTCCTGCCTCCGCCTCCCAAGTAGCTGGGACCACAGGCACCTGCCACAACGCCTGGCCATTTTTTGGTTGCAGCCATC